>JACCPG010006151.1:0-54472 GCA_016069955.1 Drepana arcuata | reverse complement strand
TTTAACTTGCGCAATTAGTAAGATGTGTTGTGTTCATATTCAGTCCTTGTATGAATCCTATTCTAATAACTTAACTTGTTTTGTTTTACCTACGATCACGGATAACATTCCGGCAAAACAAGTAAACTTAAATATTCCGCCAAATCTACAATTGGCGGATCCTTATTTTCAGACGCCAGCTACGATCGATATGATCATAGGAGCTGACGTATTTTGGGACTTACTAGGATCGGGAAGGATTAAATTAGGTAATGGAAAACCTTTACTTTCCAAACCAGACTAGGTTGGCTGGTTTGTGGCCCAATAAATGGCGGTCAGGGTTTCAACCACCTTCAACGATCAAATGTAATTTTATAAATAATCCCCGTAAAAACTCTTCGCAGTTTAATGTTACAGATGACACTCAAAACCAGTTAATGCGTTTTTGGCAGCTCGAAGAAGTTTGCGTTCAGTCATCTATTTATTCAGCTGAAGAAAAGCTGTGCGAAGAGCATTTCATTAAAAACACTACTCGACTAGATAATGCCCGGTTTTGTGTTAGAATTCCACTTAAGGAATCTCCAGGTGTCTTAGGTGAGTCATTGACTCGCGCGAAACGATGTTTTACATCATTGGAACGTCGAAATCAGAAAAACCCTTCTCTTGGAAAAACGTACAAGGAATTTATGGCCGAGTACATATCATTAGGCCACATGTCGGAGTGTCATATTGATAGAAATTCTCCATGTTACTATCTACCTCACCATGGTGTGATGCGGGAGAGCAGTACTACAACTAAGTTGCGTGTAGTTTTTAATGCAAGCGCACTTACCATCTCGGGCGTGTCTTACAATCAAATCCAGATGGTAGGAACTACCGTTCAAGACGACCTAGCAGCGATACTACTCAGATTCAGAACTTATAAATATGTACTATCAGCAGATGTCGAAAAAATTTACCGCCAGGTTATGGTACATGAATCAGACAGACATTTGCAGCGAATTATCTGGCGTGGTGATTCATCAGGTCCGATTAAGGCATATAATTTAAACACTGTTACATATGGAACAGCCAGTGCTCCCTTTCTCGCGACTAGATGTCTTAAACAAATCGGTCTTGAATGTAAAGACCAACATATCGCTGACGTAATCATTCATGATTTTTACGTTGACGATCTGCTGACAGGCGCGGACCGACTTGATGACGTCATAGCATTGCGCGAACGCATCACTGAGGCTCTTGCTTCTGCTTCCATGCATTTAAGGAAATGGAAGTCTAATGAGCTTTCTCTCATCTCGGAACAGCCCAATCAAACTCCCTTCGATATAAATACGGAAGGTGATGTTCAAAATAAAACCTTGGGACTAAGTTGGGACACAAAATCGGATAAGTTGTGTTTCCCAATGATCATTCCAGATAAACTTGAGAACACGAAACGCGAAATGTTAGGAGTGATAGCTCGTATATTCGATCCATTAGATTTAGTGGCGCCCTGTGTCATACGTATGAAGATGTTGCTGCAGAAGCTTTGGCTCGAGAAGTTATCTTGGGATCAACAGTTACCCACTGAAATGAGCATATCGTGGAGCAAGCTGATGAAAGCACTGCCAGCACTGAATTATTTGCGTATCCCACGCCACGTAGTTAGCGATTCCTACGTTGAGTTGGATTTTCATATTTTTACTGATGCTTCTGAGTCAGCTTACGGTACGTGTTTGTATGTTCGCAGTATTGACAAACACGGAAATATAAAGGTGCATCTCTTGACAGCAAAAAGTCGGGTTGCTCCTATTAAGCCCTTAACTGTTCCAAGGCTTGAACTTTGCGCTGCTGTCATTGGAGCAGAGTTATATCAAAGAGTTGCAAGTTCACTGAGAGCGCAACCATCAAGTGTTGAATTTTGGACCGACTCCATGATTGTTTTAGGATGGTTAAAAATGCTGCCTATTAAATTAAATACGTTTGTACGTAATCGAATAGCAAAGATATTAGATGACACTAACTCACATAAATGGAGACATGTGCCAACACATCAGAATCCCGCAGACTTAATATCACGTGGAGTGGAACCCACTACTATCCAATCACTAGATCTGTGGTGGTTTGGTCCAGACTTCTTAAAACTGGATAAAACAGCATGGCCGTGCACTCCTGAAAGTTCCCGGGCATTACCCGAAATCAAAACTAATACTTGTCATCATGTTAGTCTGCCTGAAGAAACAAAGTGAATAAACTTTGAGCGGTTTTCAAACTTTAAGAGACTACAACGTTGTGTCTGTTATGTTCTTCGATTTATTTATTCATGTAAGAAGCGCATTAAACATATACCGCAATTTTCCACGGATGAGTTGCATAACTCATTAAATTTAATTATTATTCAATCGCAAAAGGATTCATTCCCTGAATACAATTTATTACTCAATGATCAAAAATTACCACATAAAAATATCCTATTAAAATTAAATGTCTTTCTCGATGAAAATAAGATTATGTGAGTAGGCGGTAGATTATTAAATTCACATTATTCGTTTGACAAAAAATGTCAAATTTTATTACAGTCCACTCATCATTTTGTCAAACTTTTGTTTAGACACGAGCACATACAACTGATGCATGCTGGTCCTCAACTATTACTAGCTAATATTCGCGAAACATTTTGGCCGATAGGCGGTCGCAACTTAGCCAGAGCTAGTTTTAGACAATGCATACGCTGCCAGCGTCTAAAGGCACAGACTGTTGTTCCACAGATGGGTCATCTGCCATCTTCTAGATTCTCACCAGCAGATTACCCATTCCAAAACGTAGGCGTTGATTACGCGGGACCTATTACTTGCGTCAGTGGTCAAGGTCGCGGATGTAGACTGCTGGAGGTTTACATAGCAATTTTTGTGTGTTTCACAACAAAGGCTGTGCACATTGAATTAGTTGGTGATTTAACTAGCAATAATTATATACAAGCTTTGCGTAGATTCATGTCCCGACGAGGTAAACCCCTAAATTTATATTCAGATAACGGGACGTCGTTTGTAGGAGCCTATCGTGAAATTTCAAATTTTTTACAGCACAGTTGTAACTCCTTAGCTGAGAATATGGCTCATGAAGGAATATCATTCCATTTTATCCCTGCTTATGCTTCGCATTTCGGTGGTCTTTGGGAGGCGGGTATCAAATCGACCAAATATCATTTAGGTAGTGTGTTGGGCAATTGTCATTTAACCTACGAGGAGCTTAACTCAACATTAATTCAGATTGAGGCTATTTTGAATTCGCGGCCTCTGACTCCTCTGACTTCGAATGCTGAAGATTTGCTGCCTCTCACTCCGGGTAATTTTTTGATGGGAAGACCTCTCACTTCACTGCCAACTAAGGACCTTCGTGACCACTCTCCACATAATCTTTCACGACTTCAACGCATTGAGCAACTTCGCCAACACTTTTGGGAAAGGTGGAATAAAGAATATGTTGCTGAGCTTCAACAACGAGTAAAATGGCGTGAGAATAATGATTCGTTGAAGTTGAATTCTCTTGTCGTCATCAAAGAGGATAACTTGCCGCCATTGAAGTGGAAGCTGGGCCGAGTCATAGCCGTGTACCCTGGCAAGGATCAAATATGCAGAGTTGCTGATATTAGAACCTCTACAGGAGTCATAAGGCGGGACTTTGCAAGGATTTGTCCTTTAATAGAAGACTGTTGAAAGGGACCTTCAACGGCCGGGGGCATGTTGCAGCGCATTATTATTTTTACACACTAAATCTTTACTCTTGCAACGATGCTATTAACTGTGATCAGGCGCTTTAAAAATTTAAGTTCACTTTGTGCAGTGTCATTATTTTAGTAGATTATAAGCTTGAACGTGGCTAACAGAGCACCAACCATTAGAAGTTTTTTATTTATCCCTACAATCCAAGAAACCAAACAGTTCTTCACAGTCCTCTACATGTGGTCCTTCGAGCCGGACTCAAAATTACATTTGGATCTGCACATAGATTATATTGTAAGCAAAGCCTATAGGATGTATGGCTTCGTCATGAGATCGTCAAAGGATTTCAAAAGTCCGACCACGTATCTACTCTTATATAAAACTTTAATTCGTTCACAAATAGAATTTGCTGTCCCAACTTGGAATCCATTTTACGACAAATATATTAATAGAATTGAAATGGTTCAGAAAAAGTTTCTTCGTAACATGCACTTTAGATTATCGCATAATTATATTTCATATACGCAATTGTTACAAAAATACAATCTCTTAAACTTGGAATCCAGACGTTCTCTTCAAATTGCTATGATGCTTTATAGCGTATGTAACAATAAATTTGACAGTACTGATTGTTGTAAAATCGATCACATCTGGCAACACTATCTGTGGAAAAATAATATACGTCCTACGGCTAATTAATAGGCTACGTCCGTACTACAAGAAAATTTCGTTTCATTTCAAGAACCCTGCAAATATAAGTAACAAGTATACAAGAGAATCCACAAAATATGGCGACCGAAGAAGGTAATAAAAACTAAATATTATTTAAGAAAGAACGGATGTCGCTAAGACGCAAATTTTTCCAACCCGGCGAATAGGTTAGAAGCACACTTAAACAATGTACTAAATGACAAAGATGTTGTCGAAAGCCACGTGCTTAGGATCGATGAAACCTACAGTAAAATCAACATCATCGATCAAGAAATACAGACAGTCATGATAAACAATGCTTCTGACCAAGACTATAACCTTGAAATTGATGAATGCGACAAGTACAGATCACGATATCTATTGTTGAAATGCAAGGCAAAAACCGTGTTGGACAAACTGGCAGCAACTATAACGTACAAAAACATTAAACTACCAAAACTAGAATTAAGAAAGTTTAATGGAAATATTAAGAACTGGCTGCATTTTTGGGGGCAATTTAAAAAAATAGACGAAGACCGGACACTCGATAATTATGACAAATTCCAATATCTATTACAATCCATGGAGGCTGGAACAGAAGTTAAAAAGTTTGTTGAAGGATTTTCACCCACTTCCACTTCATACATAGACTGCTTGGAACAACTGAAATCGAGATATGCCAAAGATGAACTGTTAATCATGGTCTACGTCAGAGAAATACTGTCCTTGATTTAAAAAAACAAAACATCCACTATGGAAATAACTACGCTGTATGATCAACTTACAGCTCAGTTAAAAGCGCTTGACAGCTTGGGAGTTACAAAAGACAAGTATGCTGCATTCATACTTCCTATGATAGAATCAGCATTACCACATGAAATACTACGAACATGGGAAAGATCAAGACCTCCTGGCTTACCAATTCACAATGAACTCGAAGCACTCTTAAAAATTTTAAAACGTGAAGTTGAATGTAACCATAGAATAAATATGACTATGGCGTTCTCAGAATCTCAAGTTCAGAACACTGCTGAAGTATTGACACCAACAACATCATGTTTCACTACAAATTCTACAACAGCTTTAAAAAAGTGTATTTGGTGTGATAAATCGAACCATGACAACCTGGAATGTTTTCAAATTAATAAAATGACTTTGGAACAAAGACGAGAATATCTGAAGAAAAAGAAAGCATGTAATATCTGCTTAAAATTGGACACTATGCAAAAATTTGCAAGGCTTTCGTTCAATGCCTCATCTGTAAGAAAAGACATTCCACCGTTTTATGTCCAAATACTATCAACACATCAGGACCTAACACGAATAAAGAAGATGCTTCCAGTGTGAAACCAACTACATCTAGCCTGTCTTCCACCTCTGATGCGGCCACAACCACTCTCATGCAGACCATCATTGTTCATGTCTCTGCGGGAAACAAGAAGATACCAGTGCGAGCTCTCTTCGACAGCGGATCTCAGCGTTCATATGTAAAAGAAGATATCATGCACACTTTAAACATAAAACCAGTGAAAAAAGAGGAACTTAACATTCAAGTTTTTGGTGGAATTGATGTAAGCACTAAATATCATAATTTATATAATTTTAATATTGAAAGCATTAATGATAACTTTTAATTTGACATCTCGGCACTAGGCCAAGACTGTATTTGTAAAAATGTTCCTAGAATTAATAATAATAATCAATATTTGAATAATTTGCTACTACAACATAACATACTGTTAACAGACACAGGAGATATTTTAATAGGCGCTGATTTCTCTGGTTATCTTATGACAAGTGCTCTAGTTCACTTACCTAATGGCCTAACAGCAATAAAGTCTAAATTAGGTTGGACATTACAAGGTAAATTATCATATAACAGTACACTAACTACCACTAACTTGTTATGTATGTCTAATATATCTGATTTTTGGTCACTATAGAGATCCTATGGAATGCAAAACAAAAACCGAAAAGGAAGCTGAGATTGTGGCAGCATTTGAGAAGAACGTGGCAGTGAACCCCGAAGGTAGATATGAAGTGCAACTTCCCTGGAAGGTGAGTTATGAAAATTTACTTAATAATTATAATATAGCTCTAAACCGTATGCAGTCAATGACAAAGAAACTTTTAACAGTGGATAAATTTGATGATTATAATAATATTTTAAAGGATTGGTGTGAGTCTGGTATAATTGAAGTTGTAGAAAATCCTGAAATTAATAAATGCAACTCTCACTACTTACCTCATAGACCAGTCATAAAAGAAAGTAGTTTGACAACTAAAATACGGCCAGTGTTCGATGCATCAGCAAAAGACTTACAAGGGAAAGCACTTAATTCATATTTAGAAAAAGGGCCAAATTTTATTGAAAATATACCTAAACTTTTGGTCAGATTTCGAATGGGTGTGATTGGCATAACAGCTGATATAGCACAAGCTTTTTTAAATATATCTGTTGCACCAAATGATAGAAATTATCTACGATTTTTATGGTGGACAGACGATTCACATACAGAGCTACTAACTTATCAACACTGCCGCGTTGTATTTGGTCTAACATGTAGTCCTTTTCTACTTTCGGCAACAATAACTCACCATCTGAAGAACGTACCCAGTGAATATAGAAGTACAGCAGAACTTCGCTCTACGTAGATAACTGCGTAACGAGTTTAGATACAGAATCAGAGGTGAGAGAATTTATAACTAAAGCTAAACATCTGATGGAACAAGCAAAATTTAACTTAAGACAGTGGGTAACAGCTCCTTTACAAATCAATGAAACAAATAATACTACCATCTCTGTCTTAGGACTTGTATGGGACACTTGTTCTGATGAATTGTACTGTAACACTAGCAGTTTACCTGTGTCACAAGAATCAAAAGCATTAACTAAAAGAGATCTTCTATCATTAACTCAAAGAATCTTCGACCCAGTGGGTGTTGTCTCTCCAGTGACTTTAGTACCAAAGATAATATTGCAGGAAACATGGCGTCGTAACATCACTTGGGATGAGCCACTGCCAGATGATTTGCTGCAATCGTTTAAGGCATGGTATAAATATTTAACTTACCTTTCTCAGTGTAAAGTACCAAGAAGACTTACTTCAAGCATACTTGCGGAGTGCAAATTAAGTTTGCATCTTTTTACAGATGCAAGCCAACTTGCAATGGCTGCATGTATTTTCTTACGGTCTGAAAAACAAGGTAAAGTCGATGTACAATTAATATCAGCAAAAACAAGAGTAGCACCACCCAAAGGTGGTACAATACCACGCTTGGAATTATCCGCAGCTCTCATAGGAGTAAGACTCATGAAAGATGTAAAAGAAAATCTGAACTTACCTGTGATTGACGAGTACTACTGGACAGACTCTGGAGTAACACTGTATTGGATCAAGAGAGAGTTATCTTGGAACACATTTGTGGGTAACAGAGTGAAAGAAATAAGACAAAATTCTAACATAAATAACTGGCGTCATATTTCAGGTTCACTGAACTGGGCGGACGTAGCCTCCCGAGGCTGCACAGCGAAAGAACTGCTCTCCATTCGTTGGTGGGAAGGCCCTGCGTGGCTAAAGTGCGATGCTGAAGATTGGCCACGATCCACACTAATTGTTGATGAGAAAACTGCGAACCTGGAACTAAAAAAGTCAGTATGTAACATTAATGTAATAGAAGAAGATAATAGCACATTTAACAAATTAACTCATACCTCAAAATATACAAAGATAGTACGAACAGTTGCATGGATGCTACGCTTTGTAAAGAATTCAAGAAAACATAATGTTATAAATTCCAAAGAACTTACCTCTGAAGAATATGACACAGCTGAAAAGAAATTGATAAAGTTAATTCAGACTGTAAATAATAAAAAATTAAATAAGAAAAGTACTCACTTGCAGAAATTTCATGATGAGAATAATATTTTGAGAATAGAAACAAAACTTCTTCTTAGTGATTTTCCAGAAACAATAAAGAAACCATACCTACTTCCAGCATCAGATATAATTGTAAGAAGAATGGTAGAACAAAAACATATACAGCTTCAACATGCTGGAACCAATATGATGATAACCAACATCAGGGAAAGATTCTGGATTTTAGGCATTAGACGACTGGTAAAATCAGTAATAAATAATTGTGTGATATGCAAGCGGCACAGATGCAGGAGTCTACAAGCACCTACAGCGCCACTTCCAACGGAGCGTATAGAGACTACAGCGCCATTTGAAACTACTGGAATAGACCTAGCTGGCCCGCTGATGTTACGGAATGAAGAAAAATGCTGGATAGTACTGTACACCTGTGCAGTGTATCGCGCCGTCCATCTGGAACTTACTAATTCTTTATCAACAGAGGCATTCCTGATGACGTTGAGGCGATTCATAGCGAGACGTGGTCGTCCAACCAATATCATTACGGACAATGGTACAAACTTTGTTGGTTCTAATAATATGTTCACAGGTCTCAACTGGGACGAGATTCAGCAGCAGTCGACCATCCAACGTATCCATTGGAAATTCAACGCACCCAGGGCACCTTGGTGGGGTGGCTTCTTTGAACGCCTAATTCGTATCATGAAGGACCTCCTAAGACGCGTATTGGGTAAGTCCTGCTTGTACTATGTCGAATTGGAGACCATCCTCTGTGACTGCGAAGCGATCATGAACTCGCGACCCTTGACCTTTGTAGAAGACGACAAAGCGATATCGCTGATGCCGTTGACACCTTCAAATTTTTTACAATCTATACCACAGACAGACATTACAGACATAGATTGTTTAGACTCTAAAAGTTTAAATATTCGTCTCCGATACCTCCAAAAGCTCAGATCCGATTTTAGAGAAAGATTCAAGGCTGAGTACTTAACAAAGTTGGTCCAAAACTGTTCTAAATCAAGGGATGTTATAAGAGTCGGAGATATCGTTCTTATTCAGACAGATGAATAGCGAGTCAAGTGGCCTTTAGGGCTTATAGTTGAAATTTTTGAGGGTAAAGATGGTGTCGGCAGGACAGCCTTATTAAAAACTTCGCTTGGTCACAAAACTAGACCGCTGCAGAGATTGTTTCCCCTTGAAGTGCATGCCATAGATGTTGAGAGGTTGCAGGCCACTCCATCGACTAATAAACAGACAGATAATACGCCTGACCCAGTCTTACAACAGACTACGGAGGACGCCCCCGCGACGGTAACGCGTAGTGGTAGAACGGTAAGAATGCCTAGTAAGTATGACTTATAATTAACACTAATAACTAATTTACTTACCTTCTTTATATATTACCTTTAAATAAAACATGACATGTATATTTACTTAAATATTACCAATTTATTTACAACAAGTAGGAAATACCTATAACAGTTTAAGTTCCTTTGTGTCTGTACTATTTTTTAAAAAACCTGACATTATTATGTTAATTAAAGGATAGTCTATTAATTAAAATAGACTTAACCCTGTGAATAAATTTATTATGTGAAATGTCATTCTATAATATTTGTGTGACTTGTCTATTATGTTATGATGCATAATTCAATTTATTGTTCAAGTGACTGAAACACATTGTGTTCCAACATGAGTTGTGAATTTTATTGTCAAACCAAAATTAATAACATCTCTTGGTGTAGAGGGTGATACCTACTTTGAAAACATACTATTTTTAAATAGGTATCTACTAGTTACTAAGTAATTTGAAGATTTTAAAGAATGTATAATTTTAATAGATAACAATGTGGTAAATTAATAAATGACAATTGTTTGTGAGCAATGATAATAATGATAATAATTTGTAAGTCATGACTGACTAAATTGGAAGTCACATATTTGTGAATTCAAATTCTGTAAATTTGCTAGATTCACAAAACCTCTTGTGTATTTTCTGGTCTAGAAATTTCATGTAGACTTAAATTGAATAGACAAGTTTCTGTAATTATTTTTATAATACATAAAATGATAAATTAGAAAAGGCGTATCTATAACTTAGAATATGTTGCATTCATATCTTTTTGTTTGTGTTCATTTGTGTTACATGAATAATTGACTATGTTGCCATCTTAAATTTTTGTTTATATACTTTTAAATGATTAAAGTAATTTGATCTTTTTCCTCGCCTTGGAGGATGTTGTAAAATCGATCACATTTGGCAACACTATTTGTGGAAAAATAATATAAAAATGGCTACGTCCGTACTACAAGAAAATTTCGTTAAATTTCAAGAATGCAAATATAAGTAACAAATATACA
Source organism: Drepana arcuata (assembly GCA_016069955.1). Lineage (NCBI taxonomy): Eukaryota > Metazoa > Arthropoda > Insecta > Lepidoptera > Drepanidae > Drepana > Drepana arcuata. The sequence goes on along the minus strand of JACCPG010006151.1, from coordinate 43,860 downwards.
AGAGAATCCACAAAACTGATCTGACAAGTAAATTATGTTATACAGTTCCACGAACTGTACTCAGACGTGAGTTGCGCGATCACCGGCTGTTTCACACTGTCAGATGCAGGACCAACGCCGGAGTACGCGCACCTTTTCGCCAAATGTGTGAAATGTATAATAATATTTTGTTTAATTTAGATATATTCAATCATTCGCAAGCAAATTTCAAAAGGATGGCAATAAGCTCGCTTAAACCGTAGTATTATTAGTTTATAGATTTTATGTAATTTTGTGGATCAACTGGTTTTTCATTTCATTTCAATTTTTTCTCCTGTCCAAATATTATGCCACTTGCATACGTAGATATTTATATTTCTTATTCATTACTTTGTGGGCAATGGTGTGAGCAATACACATACATACATATCATCACGCCAAGTCCCTAACGGGGTAGGCAGAGAGTATAGAGCGCCAGTTCTCTCTAGACTTACATACCTCTTTCGCTTCGTCCACATTCATCAGTCTCTTCATACATGCCCGTCGGTTTCGAGTACTCTTAACGTTCCCGTCCTTCAGAGTCCGATCTATTTGATCCAGGTAGTTGGAACGTGGCCTTCTTCTGCCTCTTCTTGCACACACTTTTGCTTTGTATATCTGTTTCGTCAATCTTTCTTCACTCATCCTTTCTATGTGTCCAAACCAACGTAACATGCCTTTCTTCATCTTTACAATCACGCCCTCATTCACGCCAGTTGATTAGCGAATCTCTTCATTGCGGATTCGGTCTAATATTGTTACGCCGCACATTTTTCGAAGAGATCGCATCTCGACTGCATTCAAGCTATTTTCATACTTCCTCTGACATACCCAGGACTCGCTGCCATACAATAAGGTAGGTACCAATATCGCGTTGTGGACAGCAACTCGAGCATTCTTGCTCAGATTTTTACTGCCCATCAACGCCGACATGGCTCCATTCACCTTATTTCCGGCAGTTATCCTTCTTTCAATATCTTTTTCATACTTTCCATCTCGTGTGAACATGCTTCCAAGATATACAAATTCATTGACTTGCTCTAGAATTTGCCCATTTACCGATATAGCACACTCGCTCACTTGTTCATCTCTTTCGAATACCAGAACCTTAGTCTTGCCAGCGTTTAGGCGCAGCCCCTTCTTTTCTCATTCTACTTTCATTATGGTAACTAGTGACTCCAGTTCGCCCTCTGATGACGCCAGTAAAACCGCGTCATCGGCGTATAGTAGGCAGTTGACCACTAAGTTTCCCATTTTCACTCCACATCCGTTCGTTCTCAGTGCTCTCAGACAGTTATCTAGATAAATAATGAACAGCCAGGCAGACATGATACACCCTTGTTTGACCACCGACTTCACATCAAACCAGGGTGACATCTCACCGTTAACCCTAACGCACGCCTCGCTATCACTATAGAGTGATTTCACGGCATACAGTAGGGAACTGCTCACTCCATATCCAGGCAACACGTCCCAGAGTTCCTTTCGTACGACTCTATCAAATGCCTTCTCCAAGTCGACGAAAGCGCAGAAAACCTTTTGGCTAATATCCAAAAACTTTTCCGCGATTCCGCGAAGCGAGAAGGTTTGATCCATACATCCTCTTCCTGGTCTAAATCCTCCTTGGGATTCCCAGAGAAACCTTTCGGATCGCTCTTGTATTCTTATCGTCAGGATCTTCGTGTACACTTTACTAGCTAAGCTGACCAAGCTGATGGCTCTGTAGTTTGAGCAGTCCAATCGTGATCCCTTTCCTTTATAGAAAGGCACGATGACTTTTTTTTTTTTTCCTTTATTATCATCCAAACCTTAATAATAAATACAATGGTAAGGTAGCATGAGAAAAACCACCAAGGTTTGTGTTATGCTACACTCTGCATCGAAAGAGTAAAAATAACAAAAAAAAAATAAAAAAAACAATGTTAATAAAAAAAATGGTACTTAAATTGTGTATATACTGGTAATATGTTGCAATGCTTAAAGAGCCCATTGTCGTCGTTATCAAATTGTTAATTTTGTGGGAAACTATATTTCTTAGTATCTTACGCTGGAGTTTAAATATTTCATTAAGGTATGATTAATAGGAACGACCGTAGCTACTGAGTCCGTACCGGATGTAGGCATCTGCTAATGAATTATACAGCATAATTTTTACTTTAAACGGTATTCGGTCTTTTAGAACAATTATGTTAGCTAAGAACTGTCGCAGCTTATTACATACGTGCATAGTACAATTTTATTGATATTTGTTTCTTTTTTCTTCTAATATTTTGTGTATTTTATTTCGAATTTTATTGTATTCTAGTCTTATTTTGGGATTGAATGAGCTATTTTTCCAAGCTGTGAATAATTTATCGCGTTTTACACATAGGCGAACAACATTTGAATCCATCCAAGGGACCTTTGTCTGTTTATGATTTGGTTCTATGTTTGATTTGTAGGTTGTGGCCATTTTATTTGCATGTAAAAAGGAGTCGCGTATAAAATCATAAATCTTACTAGGACAAACAAAATCCTTTGTTTGCATCCAATTTACTTTTTTAGTTCTTGACAAAGAATGTCATAATTAATCATTTGAGTCTGAACACTCTGTATACGCTTGGGCCATGGTATCCAAACCAAAGCAGGTGAAGATAATGGCGCGATGGTCGGCCAGTACGACATCTAGCACGGCTGAGTACGGGTGCAGTGTGGGGAAACGTGCAAAAATGTGGTCAATACATGATCTAGTAATAGTATTTAATTTTGTTTCAATTCTAGTAAAGTCTGTTATTCCACACATCATACCATGTTCGCTTAGTACTTCTAGATAGTAATCTTTGTTTGATGATATGCTTTTTAGGTCAATGTTGGTGTCACCTATCAAAAGTAAGTTTTCTTTGTTATCGAACGTCGAGATAAGGCTATCTAGTTCCTTTACAAAAATCATTTTGTGGAAGGCGGTCGATAAACAGCACACACAACTATATCCTGGGTTAGATTTAACTTTAACGAACCAGACAGACTTTCAAATGTTTTTGTCTTTTGTTGCGATGGTGTGAACTTAATATGATTTCTTACATATACAATAATGCCACCACCTCGCTTGTTGGGTCGCAGTTGTGTATACATTTTATAGCCGGTTATGTTATACAAATGGCGGGTACTATCATGGATGCCTGCTTCTGTTATAACAATAATGTCTAACGGTAATAAACTATTGTGGATTAATTGCAATAATTTTGTGAAATGTTTAGGCATGGATCTAATATTTATATGAAAACATGTCAAACCTGGATTACTATTATGGGGAAGTTGTTGAGAAAAATTATTTAGGGAGGTACAGTTAAATATTTCACTAACCTGATAATCCATGTTATTTGGAAGAATAGATCGCGACGATGTTAACAACAATTAGATATTTTTCTATATATCAGTGAGGATGCGATCAATATCTTGAATGGAGCGGATGTAATGTATTTTACTATTGCTATTGTTACGATGGAAGGTTCTGGAGGGCTTGCCGTGTGAAAGCCATGCGAAGCAACAACACTTAGCCGGAAATATAAACAAAAGGATGCAATTAAGAAAGGACGTAAACAAGCAAACAAGTTGTTTTCGTCGCCCGGCCATTGTTCTAAGGATGCATTCACACGGCAATTCTACGAACATCTTAATGGCGGTCTAGAGCCTTCCACCGATATCTAGTATATCGTGCCGGTGCCATATATAAGGCGGTACCCGATGGGCACGGGGAGTCAGTTAGGCAGTCAGTCTGAGTTAGAGTCAGTTCTCTCCGAGTTCAGTTCGAGTTCACTCCGACCTTACTCCGCGAGCGAGTGTGATAGTGACAAGTGATTACAAGTGTTGTATCAGTGTCTTTAGTGAGAGTTACAGTGTTACTAGAAGTGTTTCAGTGTCTAGTGTTTACTGTGTTCTACTGTTACTGTGTTGTAGTGTACACAGAGTAGAAGTGTTTCAGTACCTAGGGTTTACTGTGTTTTACTAGTACTGTGTTATAGTGATCAGTGTTATAGTGAATAGAATTGTAGCGAAGTGTACGGATTTATCGTACAAGTTTCCGGAATTATATCGTGTATAGAATAAAGTGTCGTTTAAGTGTAACAACCGGCTATCATTAAATTATCCCGAACCCCAGCCCGTAACAACTGGTGTCAGAAGTGAGGGATAATTATGCCGGTTCTACCAAAAGACGACACTCCGGGTCCAACCCAAGTAATGCAGCAAGAGCAGCAGACTGCGGAGCCGACGGCCACTGGCGATGTTGGGAATGCACCGCCAATGAATCCTCAAGTTCCGGCTACCATGGACATAGCTGCACTCATAGCGTTGCTGCAGGGGATGGAGCGACGTCAGGAAGAGCAGAGGCGACGTCAGGAAGAAAGTCAGGAAGAGCAATTGTGACAGCTTCAAGAGAAGCTGACGTGCGATATGGAAGAGCAAATGCGACGTCAGGAAGAACAAACCCGTCTCCTCAAGGAGCTGAGTGGTAATATTGGAAAAGAACTGACGGCAGTGAAAGAAAAGGTCCAACATCAGGAGGATCGCATCATAGAACTGGAAAACCAGATTGTAAAAATGGAGAATAGATTTGAAAAAATTGAAGCCCAGATAGCTGTAATTAAGAAGACGTTAGGGGACCTGACATCCAGAGAAAGCATTGACGCTCCGGTAACTACATCTTCGATGCGAGGATTTAAAGCGCCGCCATTCGATGGAAAATCTTCATGGTCAGCATACAAAGTCCAGTTCGAAGCTGTTGTTAAGGCCAACGGATGGAATGAAGCACAAGCCCTGACTGCGCTTACGCTGGGACTACGTGATCAGGCCTTAACTATATTGGAAGCCGTTGGGAAAGATGTGACTTATGAACAACTACCCGAAACTTTGGAGTCTCGCTACGGTGATGCACATTTGGAGCACGTATTTCGTGCCCAGTTGAAGGACCGAACCCAACGTAGCGGGGAAAACTTGCAACAATGGGCTCTGGAAATCGAGAACCTTGTAGGCAAAGCGTACCAGTCAGCGCCTACGTTCATAGCAGGATACCTGGTCCAAGCTTTTATCGACGGAATATGTGACCTGGAAATACGAGCTGCTGTCAGACTTGGACATCATGAAAGCCTCAAGGATGCTTTGGCTCATGCCCTGGAAGTTGAGGCAGCACGTCAAGATCATCGGTCCCATCGTATCCGGCAAGTGTTAACACCTATCCGAGATAGTCGACCAAAATTTAGTCCTCGGTGTTTACATTGTGGTGAAAAAGGTCACCTGAAATTTAACTGCCTAGATAGTTAGCCGAGACGGGACTAACATAAAAGCCAGGGCTACGTGGCGAGTAGCGGATGATTTTAAAGGAGCCCCAAGACTATTGAACTCTCAAGCCTACGACAGAGGTAAATCTCACGGAAACGCAGACGCATTATCAAGACGATCTTGCTCAGATGACTGCAAACATTGTGCAAGGAAAGAAATTAAAGAGACTGTACCCATTAGAATGCTGCGAACAAATGATTGGAAGGAAGCATTACGAACAGTGCAACGAAAGGATCTCGATATCAGGCCAATTAAGGAAAAGTTGAAGACCCGTTGTAACAGAGATCTTAGCAGTCCTGGATTCAGCGAGGGATCCCTGGTGTGGCTTCACAATCCAGTACGCAAGAAAAGAATATCTCCGAAGCTACAAGCAAAATGGGATGGACCATACCGGGTTGTCACTAGGATCAACGATGTGACATATCGGATACAAAAGGGACCACGAGGAGCTCCGAAGGTCGTCCACGTTGATCGATTGGCGCGCTACCATGGGCCTAACGATGCTCGGGACGAGCACGTCTAAGGAGGGGGCAGTGTTACGATGGAAGGTTCTGGAGGGCTTGCCGTGTGAAAGCCATGCGAAGCAACAACACTTAGCCGGAAATATAAACAAAAGGATACAATTAAGAAAGGACGTAAACAAGCAAACAAGTTGTTTTCGTCGCCCGGCCATTGTTCTAAGGATGCATTCACACGGCAATTCTACGAACATCTTAATGGCGGTCTAGAGCCTTCCACCGATATCTAGTATATCGTGCCGGTGCCATATATAAGGCGGTACCCGATGGGCACGGGGAGTCAGTTAGTCAGTCAGTCTGAGTTAGAGTCAGTTCTCTCCGAGTTCAGTTCGAGTTCACTCCGACCTTACTCCGCGAGCGAGTGTGATAGTGACAAGTGATTACAAGTTGTATCAGTGTCTTTAGTGAGAGTTACAGTGTTACTAGAAGTGTTTCAGTGTCTAGTGTTTACTGTGTTCTACTGTTACTGTGTTGTAATGTACACATGTTAAGTGATGAATCAGTATTATCTAGTATCTCGGATAATACTGTTATACATTCTTTAAACTTTTAGAGCCGACAAAAGAGAAGACAGATAATAATATTTTACTGTATCACCAGAACATAAATCGCTTCTCCGGCAAAATTTTAGACGTGGAAATGTTAGAAGATAGATACCACATGGATATTTTATGTTTTAGTGAAACTTGGTTAAAACCAGATAGGATGTTGTTTAATGTACATAGTTTTTCAGTTGCCAGCGCGTTCAACAGATCCACAGTGGGTGGTGGTACCTTGATACTTTGTAATAGCTGTCTCAAATATAAGGAAAGAAAGGATATCACTGCTTACTCTATTGATCGCTTATGTGAGGTAGCATGTGCAGAGGTTGAGGGGCATACTTTCCTATGTGTCTATAGACCACCAGCATCAAACTTGCCGTTGTTCTTAATTACAATGGAAGAAATATTAAGTACACTTTGAGATAATAAATTAGTTTTTGTTTGTGGTGACTTTAACATTGATCTATTAGTTAATTCACCCGAAAAATGTAAGCTTATCTCATTGCTTAAATCATTCAATTTAAAATATATATTTAATGAAGCAACTAGAATAACAGCAACATCATCTTCATGCATAGATAATGTATTTACTAATTGTAACGTTAAAAACTCGTTCTTAATTAGTGGCGTTAGGTCAGACCATACTGGTCAACTTGTATCTTTTGATCTAGGCAAAAAGATAGACTTTGCTAAAACTGTTCAAATTAGACCTCTTACGAAAAATAAATTAAAATCATTTAATGATAATGTTGTAAACAACCTATCAAACACTAGTTTTGATTCAAAGGACCCCAATATTAACTACGGCACATTATTTTCTAAAGTCTGCCAGGAATTCAATAAAATATGTCCTTTGAAAACAGTTAAAGTAAATTCTAAATCAAAATTTAGTGCATGGGCCACTGCGGGAATAAGAAAAAGCAGAGATAATTTATACAATTTATATTATGAAAAATCTCTAACTACAGATCCAGCTTTCCATAATTATGTTAGAAACTATTCAAAAATATTTAAAAGTGTCTGCGCTCAAGCAAAATCACTATTAATAACTAATAAAATAGGTATTTCTAATAATAAAATAAAAACTGTGTGGCAGGTTATTAACAGAGAAACTGGAAAGACACAAAAACAAGATCAGAATGAATTGTCGTTGAAAATAGATAATCGGACCATTTCTGATAAACAAGAAGTGGCGGAGACACTAGAAAATTACTTCACGAATATTCCAGTGGAAGTTACAAAATCTCTCCCCTCTTCTTCGACATTAGCTGAAGCTCTTTTAAAAGAAAACTTTACTGAGGACATACAAGACTTTAAATTTAAACCAATAAGTACAAGTACAATTAAATCCGCGTTTAAAAGTCTCAATATAAAAAATACTGAAGACTTATGGGGAATATCCGTTAAGGTTCTTGGAGATATCATTGAATCAATCGCTCCTGTCCTAGCAGACATATTCAATCAATGCTTGGACAGTGGCGAGGTTCCTGATCTAATGAAACATAGTAAAGTAGTACCAATTTTTAAATCGGGTTGTAAGAATGATCGCTCTAGTTATAGACCTATATCTGTGCTTCCAGCATTGAGTAAAATCTATGAAAAAATCATGTTGGACCAGATGTTATATCATTTCAACTCAAACGGCATTCTGCATAGTCAACAGTTTGGTTTCACGAAGCGTAGGTCGACAACGGATGCGGGAGTAAAACTCGTCACTCACATTCTGGAATCCTGGGAGAAGTCCCAGGATGCCATTGGCATTTTCTGTGATCTCTCGAAAGCGTTCGATTGCGTCGACCACAACACACTGATATGTAAATTACACCACTACGGAATTCGTGGACTCGCTGCTGATCTTGTTCTCTTATATTTATCAAACAGACAGCAAAAAGTTAATGTAAATGGGGCGACGTCCTCCGGGTCTTTAATCAAGATGGGCGTACCCCAAGGTTCAATTCTCGGTCCTTTTCTATTTCTTGTTTATATCAATGATCTCCCTTATATGATGGCCAAGTTATCGGATATTATTCTCTTTGCTGATGACACATCGCATATTTTTAAAATAGATAGGAAAAATACAAATGTCTTGCATGTTAATGAAAGTTTAACTGTTCTCTCGAAATGGTTCGCAGCTAATAATCTTTTACTGAATCCAAACAAAACGAAATGTCTTAAGTTCTCTTTGCCAAATGTAACACAACGGGATCTGAATTTAAATCTTGACGGCAACAAACTTGATGCTATAGCGGAAACTGTATTCCTAGGAATTACCATCGATTCAAAATTGCAGTGGGGCCCGCACATTAGAACACTTTCCGGTCGGTTAAGTTCAGCTGCGTATGCAGTACGGAAAATAAAGCATTTAACTGATGTAGCCACAGCTAGGCTGGTATACTATGCTTATTTCCACAGTATTATGTCCTATGGCATTCTGCTGTGGGGATCAGCGGCGGACGTTGACTCAATTTTCATTCTACAAAAGAGGGCGGTCCGCGCGATCTATGGCATGGGTCCTCGCGAGTCTCTCAGAGAGAAATTTAAAGAGATCGACATACTAACTTTGCCTTCACTCTATATCTTTGAATGTATTTTATATGTCAGCAAAAATCGAGGGATTTACAAAATTAAAAGCGACTGCCATAATAAAAATACCCGCAGTAAACATGAAATTGTAATCCCGAAATATAGATTAACAAAAACGAGCAAGTCTTTTATTATAAATAGTATACGCTTTTACAACAAGCTACCAGAGTCAGTTATAGAACTGACCGATGTAAAGTTCAAAAACGTTATCAAACGTGTTCTGATTAAAAAAGCATATTATAAAATCAAGGACTACGTTGAAGATAAAGAAGTCTGGCTCTAGTTCCTTCTGCGCATGCGGCTTCCTTGGTAGCTCATAAACGGCACAAATTTGTGGATGTCTCTAACTATTCTGAATCTTTTCTTTTCTCATTTCGGGTTTTTTTTTACAATAATAATTTTACTTTTTTTTATTTTAATTTATTCCATATCTTGACCAGAATTAGTTACAGTACTGATGACAATATTTGTGTCACTTGTTTTAATTTGTCTAATTTGTGAATGTGAGAACATTGTAGGCTTTGTAGATTTTTAGATCTTGCTAACATTGTTATAATTATCTTGTTTTATGTATGCTTTGTATAGTAAGCAGCGACCTATTGTCGGGCCTACGTTGTTCTCCCATACTTGGGTACTATTGCTGTAACGAAAAAATATTATTGTTGTATATGCCTAATGATTTGAAAAGAGTAACCATGGAGTTTCTTGCCGGTTCTTCTCCATGGAAGCGACCAACCCGAACCGTGCTCCTTTTTCGACGTTTTATAAGTGCCCACCTGGGCCTATGTGAAATAAAAAGATTTTGATTTTGATTTTGATTGACACAGAGTAGAAGTATTTCAGTACCTAGGGTTTACTGTGTTTTACTAGTACTGTGTTATAGTGATCAGTGTTATAGTGAATAGAATTGTAGCGAAGTGTATGGATTTATCGTACAAGTTTCCGGAATTATATCGTGTATATAGAATAAAGTGTCGTTTAAGTGTAACAACCGGCTATCATTAAATTATCCCGAACCCCAGCCCGTAACACTATGTTTTCTGACGGACACATTACCATCCTTACACCATATATATTGGAAAGATGTACTTAATTTAGTTTTAGCAGTATACAAAATATATATACATTATAAATATATATACAAATAATATATACAGTATACAAAAGTGTCTTCACGTGTTTTGTTAAGGCTTCTCTGACGTACACTCGGCTATCAGCTCTCTCTTTGGGGGTTACATCAGGTAGCAGGAGTCCAACAGTAAGATTTTTTTCCCTTCCAGCTGCTGTCCATTGTTTTTGGACCAATTTGGATTTCATCTCAACTAGAATCGGACCTGGTTTCTCTTTGGTCCCTTGTAGCTGTTGGGAGGATACGACATCGTTCATGTCCATGTGTAGCGTTGCGGCGATTGTGCCCACTAAGTTGGCTACATCTTTTGGGGGTACCTGGGGTAAGCCTGCGATCTCCAGGGAGGTAGCCAGGGATTTCTGTTCATAGTTTTTTAAGTTTTGTTCTAAGTCAGTCACTCTGAGCTCTAAATTCTTGTTTTTATTTAGTAGGTCATCATTTTTATGTTCAAGATTTTTGATAATACCGTCTTGCTTCTTGATGGCATGCTCCATGGTGGTAATTTGATCACTGATGAACTCAATGAAGAGATTCGCAAATCAACTGGCGTGAATGAGGGCGTGATTGTAAAGATGAAGAAAGGCATGTTACGTTGGTTTGGACACATAGAAAGGATGAGTGAAGAAAGATTGACGAAACAGATATACAAAGCAAAAGTGTGTGCAAGAAGAGGCGGAGGAAGGCCACGTTCCAACTACCTGGATCAAATAGATCGGACTCTGAAGGACGGGAACGTTAAGAGTACTCGAAACCGACGAGCATGTATGAAGAGACTGATGAATGTGGACGAAGCGAAAGAGGTATGTAAGTCTAGAGAGAACTGGCGCTCTATACTCTCTGCCTACCCCGTTAGGGACTTGGCGTGATGATATGTATGTATGTATGTATGTGATAAACTCAAGTGAGGCTTCGAGGTTACTCAGCTCCTCTTGGAAGGTTTTCTTGATCTCACGGCTGATGTCCTTCACTAGTTTTTGTGTGTCGATTTGAGGTGTTCACAGTAGCTTCATCATCAGATTCATTATCGTCATCATCATCCGGAATAAGGAAGGATGTCCTACGTGAAAGGTTTTTAAGGCATTCCTCACAGCTCCATTAAATGCCAGGAGAGTTCCGCAGTGTGTTTAGCTTTTTGTTGGAGAGCTTCGAGCATGTTGGATCGGCATGGACAATCTTATTGCATCTACTACACTCCAATCCAGGTATTTTTCTAGTAATATTTTTATTACACATACAACACTTTTTTTGCACCATTGTCGGTAGATTTATAAATATTAAGCGCACAACTTATCGGTTCGACGTACCGATACAGAATCATCGCTCAGACTGCTCGCCTCCAGTCGTCCGGAACATCACCATTTTTCCCAGCAAAGATTGCATAGCAAATAGATGACGTCCCAGACCGCTGGTCCACCGTACTTGATCATCTCAGCCGTAATCCCATCTATTCCCGCAGCTTTTCCACATTTCAGACTTCTTATCGCGCTTACAATCTCTCCCATACTTATTTTATCCGCTATAGGATCCTCGACAGATTCTGTTGGAGGCAGCTCTATGTGTAGATCAGCGGCATCATCATCATACATATCTTTGTAAAATTCACTCCATCGCCTGAGGACGCCTGTTTTGCCAGTAAGTATGTTATTGTCCTTCGAGAAAATCACATTCATCCTACTACTAGCTGTAACACAATTTCTGGACTTCTTAACTTCCCTCCAAAAAATTTTTGCATTGTCCTTGAAATTATGTGACAGTTTTTCGTCTACAGTCATTTGGAACCTCTCACGCTTCTGAGCTATTATCTCTTTCGTACGATTTTTTTGCAGGCGGTATTTTTCTTTCATCTTTTCTTTCATACTCTCACTTGAACTGTACATAGCCAAAATGTCTTGCCTTGCATCCTTCTTCTTTTTAACTTCTTCTTTCACTTCATCATCCCACCAACCATCACCATTTTTGGTTGTCCGCCCTTTCGAAATGCCACAAACCTCTTTCGCGGCGCATAAAATGCTGGACTTAAGGAACTGCCAACAAACATCGACACTCACAAACACATCTTTCGGTGGACAGGCTAGCTGTTCAGATACCCTTTCTTGATATCTGTCTCTAATAGCCGCATCTTGAAACCTCCAGCTTTTGATGCGGTCTGCGACTGCAGAACAGGGACCCCCGGCGCGAGATCGCCAGCCCGCGAACAGACCTCTTATCCTAGTTATAACCAGAAAGTGGTCCGTTCCCAGGTCAGCTCCTCTATACACCCTGGTGTCCATCACCTGTGTTCTGAGTCGCTGATCTATTAGAAACAGATCTATCATGCTTCGCTAATTTTTCCGTTCCCACGTATACTGATGAATCCTCTTGTGGTCGAACATGGTGTTCGCCACAAAAAGGCCTCTCTCCATGCATACATCTAATATCAGCTTGCCAAGCAAAGCAAGCAGCTTGCAAAGCAACAGCTTGCAAAAGTGAGCTGGGGCCTCCACCCGGACGTGATCCGCATTATATACACGTCCGTGGTGGAGCCAGTGATATTATACGCCTCCAGCGTGTGGTCGCCGGCGAGCCATAAAATAGGTGTAAAGAAGCAACTGGGTGCAGTGCAGAGAGGATTCGCACAAAAACTATGTGGCGCATATTGCACCGTATCATTGAATGCGGCCTTGCTGTTAGCCGGGATACTCCCCCTCGACCTTCGAGTTCAAGAGGCGGCTGCCCTCTACGAGGCAAAGACAGGGGTGCCCCTGACTCTGATTGGAGACCGTGAGGTCGAGAAACGAACAGCATTCTTGGAGACCCCACACCCAGCAGAACTCCTAAGACTGGAATACGAGAGCTTGGTAGACCAAGATGCAGTCGCAACAAAAGTACCGCAGACGGTGAGAGTCTACACAGACGGGAGCAAAGTGGACGGTAAGGTCAGAGCTGCACTCTCAATCTGGTGCAGCGGAACAGAGACCAAAACCGTCAAACTGAGACTATCACCGCACTGCACGGTCTACCAGGCTGAGCTCATGGCAATATGCAGGGCAACAGCAGAGGTCCTCAAAAGACCTGAGAAGGAGTACGCAATCCTAAGCGACTCTAAATCAGCACTAGATGCAATCGTTGGAAACAGTTCCCCCACCCCCTGGCGACCGAAGTGCGCCAAAACCTCAGGAGCGGCCTCTCCCAAGGGAAACGGGTCGCCCTGTTCTGGATCAAAGCGCACGCGGGGCTGGAGGGAAATGAAAGGGCCGACCAACTGGCCAAAGAAGCGGCGATAAGCCTAAAAAAGAAACCTGACTACGACTGCTGCCCGGTTTCATTCGTCAAGCAAGAACTCCGCAGAGGATCGCTTGACTAATGGAACCGGAGATACAAAGAAGGCACAACAGCCGGCACGACAAAGGCTTTTTTCCCAGATGCCGTGGCGGCATACAGGGCAGTCCGAAAGCTCCGCCCGGCAGGCACAGTGACACAAATGCTGACGGGGACGGCGGGTTCTCAGAGTACCTGCACAGGTTCAAGTGTAAGGACAACCCGTCGTGCTCGTGCGAGCCGGGCGTAGAGCAGACAGCCCTCCACATAATAACAGACTGCCCAATGTTTTGTCGAGAGAGAGTTGAAGCAGAACAAAGATTAGACATCAAGATCACAGAAATTAACCTACCAAATATATTTAACAATACATACATGCAAGAACAGTTTATAGAATACAGCACACCAATAATCAAACAAATAATAAATCAAAATAAATAACAGAAATAGTAAACACATAATAAGTAAACAAATAACGAAGAACCAAAATACACTAAAATAGAAGAAAATGTCAGCAACCGAAAAGAGAATGAAAATTCACGAAAACAAAATAAAAACAAATACATACAAAAGACAAAAGAAGAAGATAAATAATAAAAATTGTAAAAACAAAGACTCTGATCACCATGTCAGAGGAACAAAGCATAAAATCAAAAAAAAAAAAAAAAAATCAGCTTGCCTGCCTCGTTCACTCTCTTATCACCATTCTTGTCCGGCATGTCCAGCCGATGCGCATCGAGTGGAATTGAAGCCCAGATGACAGTTTGGATGTAATTATATATACGAATTTCTAGTAGTAAATTTTTATTCGTACGATACACAGTTTAACATACAGAGAAACTTCCACTTAGTATCTGTAATGTATAATAAATATCTGGCATGGCAACACAGAGCGGGAGCGGGAAAATAGTTCTGTCTCTGCCGAGCTTAGCCAGCGTGTTGTGATATTGTTGTTTTATTAATATCCTAATATACAAGTGACCTGTACAAGTGGCGACCCTGCCAGGATACAATTTGGTGAGCTATGCACCAACATAACAAATAAAACAAGAGGTAAATCAATGATCGAGACCGTTTTGTCGTAATAATGTGTGTATGCATTAAACATGGCGATTTTGCTCCTTGAATCTTAGCGCCGCCTTCTCAAATTATAACAAAGCATCTATGATGTGCGTAAATTATATTAATTGTATATACAAATATATATACATATAATTTACATGAATATGCATGTTGTTTGCTTACAAATAATTGCAAACAAATTTCGGTCTTGAATTTGATTGGTACCTAAATAAAACTTAGTTGTGTGTAAAACTGCACATCAAATTTGTGATTCCTAGTATTTGTTGTCAAGAAGTAATTGTTATTTGATTTAAATGTAATTGTTAATTAATTAAATCATTTTGCATCAGTTATCGTAAAAATAATACAATATGCGTATTAATTATATTCAAATTATAGACAATAATGGCGCCGGTATAGCGCAAAAGTTCTACAGATTAAAAATATGTTACAAATCATGTAAAAAAAAACAATTTCTTTGTCAGAATTTAATTGCACATATAATATGTATTATTGGATTATGTTTTTTTGGAGAGATATTTAAATAAATAAATTAAAATAAATATTTCTATGACAACATACGAGTATTCTAGATGATGGCAGATAGTATGAATTACCAAAATATATTCAAATAACGTTGCCAAATATAAGGATAGTATAAATATTTTTATAGCAACAGTTATCTGCAGTATGATTCAGAGGTAGTTTGGTACGATACCAAACGGTACCTAAATAACATTACCTAGCAATAGGTTAAGGAGTTAGTTCCATGAAATTGGGACGGTACCTAAATAACATAACCTAGCAATAGGTTAAGAGGTAGTTCCATGAAATTGGGACGGTACCTAAATAACATAACCTAGCAATAGGTTAAGAGGTAGTTCCATGAAATTGGGACGGTACCTAAATAATATAACCTAGAAATAGGTAAAGAGGTAGTTCCTTGAAATTGGAACGGTACCTAAATTATCTAGCAATAGGTAAAAAGGTAGTTCGATGAAAATCGGAACGGTACCTACCTACATAACCTAGAAATTAGTAAAGAGGTAGTAATACTATAATCAATGAAAATGAAATAATAAAATAATACTTAAAATGTATTCCAGAGGTAGTTCAAGACAATCTTATCTTGAACGGTACCTGAAAAATTACCTAAAAATAATTTTGTAGGTACTTCAAATGATTTTGTTCTAAACGGTACCTAAAATAATTCCACTGGTAGTTCAAGATCATTTTGATCTGAACGGTACCTAAAATAATTCCACTGGTAGTTCAAGATAATTTTGATCTGAACGGTACCTAAAATAATTCCACTGGTAGTTCAAGATCATTTTGATCTGAACGGTACCTAAAATAATTCCACTGGTAGTTCAAGATAATTTTGATCTGAATGGTACCTATAGTAATCAAAAGGAAATAAAATCAAATTATGTTACAAATAACACTAGTGGAGTCTATGGACTGTGAGGACGAGCCAGCCTCTATTGGAGGAAAAAATGCCTTCAGCGCGCTCTTGTGTTGTATCTAATTGCAACTAAAGTCGTTTCACTAGAGGTAAGATATATGCTCCTGCATGGCGTTAGACTTACCCTAGAAGTCATACATATCATCTCGCTGAGTCCCTCATGGGTTGGGCCGAGAGAATAGAGCGCTAGTAGTACCCTACAAGAAATATGCTTACTAAATACCACATAGAAGCTGCAGTCAACCGTATAGATGGGTACGTGGTTGCTGTCAGTAAAGAGATGAATATTTTTCCAGGAAACAAAGTCGTATCTACAAACATAATTTAGCCATGCTTATTAGGTATGATATTTGAAGTAAGATTTTAAAGTTTTAGATCGACATAAACACCATTGGTAAGTTCAGTTCATTGCACTTGAGGAGCAAATGATTGATTAAGTCACGAAAAATGTGAGTCAATCGAATGGAAAAGAAATATTTACTCTACGCTTGATATCTCCCACGTTAGGTTTGATTATAAATAAGATAGATAGATATAAATAAGATATAAAATAGAGATATAAATATTATGTTTCTTATAGGCAGTAAATCTATATATATATATATATAGGAGATCCCAGTTTTGAACTGACTCATCACGAAATCT
Organism: Drepana arcuata; assembly: GCA_016069955.1. NCBI lineage: Eukaryota > Metazoa > Arthropoda > Insecta > Lepidoptera > Drepanidae > Drepana > Drepana arcuata. The sequence goes on along the minus strand of JACCPG010006151.1, from coordinate 27,285 downwards.
CAGGAACTATAAGGCCGATTGACTTGAAATTTGGTACGAGTATTCCTTACACGGTGTAGAGGTCAGCTAAGAACGGATTTTATGAAACTCAACTTTTTTTTAAAACACGTTTTTCAACTATTGCCATAGGGGAAGTAATAGTAGAAAAACGTGTTTTTTTTTTCACCCGGGCGAAGCTGGGCGGGACAGCTAGTACAAAATAAATGATTATGCAACTTGGCACACTGGTGTTCGCGTAGAAAACTAAGTGTGAAATCCAGGAAATATGTTTATGGGCTATCGAAGTCAAAATTGAGCCGTGGTGGCCGAATGGTTCGAGCAGTTGCCTGCGACGCAAAGGTCGCAAGTTCGAATCCCGACTGTACCAATGAGTTTTTCTGAACTTAAGTACAGTGATTGGTCACACCACGAGCTTTACGGTGAAGGAAAACATCGCGAGGAGGCTTGCATACGTCTGAGAAGCAATTCAAAGGCGTATGTATAGTCGTGCTTGAGTAACGGCGATGGACTCGCCATCTGTCACGTTGGCACCTAATATACCTCTGGCGGAAGGTGGGTGTGTGGGTATTACCTATACACCTCTGCCTACCCCTTCGGGACCCTTGTGGGAAGGCGTGAGGATCTTTCATTATTTTATATAATGATCGATCACGGTCTTTCGTTTTGACAGCAACGTTTTATGTTGTAAAATGGCAATAAAAAATTACTTGGGCGGAATACAGCTACAAAACTTGGTGTTGTAAAGATATGATTGGGAGTAAATGTACTTGGGGGTACGGTCCCAAAAATAAATAATATTAGCTAGAATTAGAGGATACCATCGTTGCGTATGATGGAACAACTAATTCGCACCATAAGAAATGCCAAAATATTTAAAATATTTGTAAAAAAAAAAATGAATTAGAAATAAGTGAAGACATATAACAACTTTGACTTGTAGCCAAATACTGTTCAGATATACGTCTTATGTTCGGAACCCCGACGCTCCTGAATGTTTCAAAAGTTGGAAAGAGTTCTATTACACGAAACGATAATATTGTCGCATTTGCTAGCAATGTGAATGAATATGATAAACCTCTCAAAAAATTTATTAATAACAATGTCTTGTTTAATGGCGTCAAATACGTACATAAAGTTTAACAAATTCAGTACCTAGGGCACAAATCATCTAGAACTGGAGTCATAGCCAAAGGAGAACCAAACGTAATTGAAGAGCTAGCAAGCTTTTTGAGATTAGTTAATTATATTTTCTAGTCTACTAGAATCTTGCTGGACATATGGTCTGAATTGCTAGGCTGGAAACTAGCGAGTGAAAATTATCATCCTTACGATGGGAACTCAAGTTCATTCAGATGCTAGTCCTTTTTGATTAGGAATCGTACTGGTGCAGTATGACATTATTGGGCCAATTGCATACAGTAAGTAATACGAGTCATAAAGATGGTAAAACACTTATTATCGGACCGAAAAAGAAACTCTTGCGTTAGTCTCGGCAGTTGAGCATTTTTACATGTATTTATAAAAGAATGTATCGTACATTGTTGATCATAAAAGATATATACCATAATGGTTATATCCTTTCTCAAATCCAAGCTATGTGCAAGATTTAAATGCAATGGTAATAAACTATGAGTGACTTAGCATAGGTTTGCGAAGGAAGATATTTTATTAAAATAAGCTAAAAACGGTCCCTTCAACAGTAACAGTTGGGACTGGGTTAGCAACAATTAGAACACCTTTGAATAATAACTTGGTTTCCAAGACAATTTACTATAGGAGTGGTAAGCTTCCTTCATGTCTGAGGTTAAAAGTACTTGATACTACGAATAAAGGCCACCTAGGAATAGTAGTAATATAACTCGACTACGGTTCTAAGTTTGGTGGCCCAAAATTGACAGACAGATATGTAGGCATTACGTAAGAGCTTGTAAAGGCTTCATTTTGGTTTCCACTCCAAATCATCCATCAATCGACAGCAGCCAATACAGGCATAGATTTGAGGTAGCAATTAATTTTCTTAGTCCCTTGACTAGTGGGCATCATCTTTTAGTAAATCTTCTGCTGATTTATTATGTAACTGTATATAAATTAATAGAAAAAAATAGTCTCTGATTTAGATTTATAAACAAAAGATATAAATGAATAAATGAAAGGGGAAACAGTATGCAATTCAAAGAAGACATGCGATCTACGATTGTACATACATACATACATACATATCATCACGCCAAGTCCCTAACGGGGTAGACAGAGAGTATAGAGCGCCAGTTCTCTCTAGACTTACATACCTCTTTCGCTTCGTCCACATTCATCAGTCTCTTCATACATGCTCGTCGGTTTCGAGTACTCTTAACGTTCCCGTCCTTCAGAGTCCGATCTATTTGATCCAGGTAGTTGGAACGTGGCCTTCCTCTGCCTCTTCTTGCACAGACTTTTGCTTTGTATATCTGTTTCGTCAATCTTTCATCACTCATCCTTTCTTTATGTCCAAACCGACGTAACATGCCCTTCTTCATCTTTACAATCACGCCCTCATTCACGCCAGTTGATTTGCGAATCTCTTCATTGCGGATTCGATCTAATATCGTGACGCCGCACATTTTCCGAAGAGATCGCATCTCGACTGCATTCAAGCTATTTTCATACTTCCTCTGACATACCCAGGATTCGCTGCCATACAATAAGGTAGGTATCAATATCGCGTTGTGGACAGCAACTCGAGCATTCTTGCTCAGACTTTTACTGCCCATCAACGCCGACATGGTTCCATTCACCTTATTTCCGGCAGTTATCCTTCTTTCAATATCTTTTTCATACTTTCCATCTCGTGTGAACATGCTTCCAAGATATACAAATTCATTCACTTGCTCTAGAAATTGCCCATTTATCGATATAGCACACTCGGTCACTTGTTCATCTCTTTCGAATACCAGAACCTTAGTCTTGCCAGCGTTTAGGCGCCGCCCCTTCTTTTCACATTCTACTTTCATTATGGTAACTAGTGACTGCAGTTCGCCCTCTGATGACGCCAGTAAAACCGCATCATCGGCGTATAGTAGGCAGTTGACCACTAAGTTTCCCATTTTCACTCCACATCCGTTCGTTCTTAGTGCTCTCAGACAGTTATCTAGATATATAATGAACAGCCAGGCAGACATGATACACCCTTGTTTGACCCCCGACTTCACATCAAACCAGGGTGACATCTCACCGTTAACTCTAACGCACGCCTCGCTATCACTATAGAGTGATTTCACGGCATGCAGTAGGGAACTGCTCACTCCATATCCAGGCAACACGTCCCAGAGTTCCTTTCGTACGACTCTATCAAATGCCTTCTCCAAGTCGACGAAAGCGCAGAAAACCCTTTGGTTAATATCCAAAAACTTTTCCGCGATTCCGCGAAGCGAGAAGGTTTGATCCATACATCCTCTTCCCGGTCTAAATCCACCTTGGGATTCCCAGAGAAATCTTTCGGATCGCTCTTGCATTCTTATCGTCAGGATCTTCGTATACACTTTACTAGCTAAGCTGACCAAGCTGATGGCTCTGTAGTTTGAGCAGTCCAATCGTGATCCCTTTCCTTTATAGAAAGGCACGATGACTGCTCGCCTCCAGTCGTCCGGAACATCACCCTTTTCCCAGCAAAGATTGCATAGTAAATAGATGACGTCCCAGACTGCTCCGACTGGTCCACCGTACTTGATCATCTCAGCCGTAATCCCATCTATTCCCGCAGCTTTTCCACATTTCAGACTTCTTATCGCACTTACTATCTCTCCCATACTTATTTTATCCGCTATAGGATCCTCGATAGATTCTGTTGGAGGCAGCTCTATCTACGATTGTAGTCGGAGAAAACTTATATGTCAAGAACGTATCTATCCTGAATAAGCTGTCCACCGCGGTTAATGCAACACCACATACGGTCATCAATAGGAAGTGACTGATATTGAGATTGAGCACAAAAACAGATAATGACTGCGGAGACCCATTGCACACATAAAGAGAGTGGAAGGGTACAGTGGAAGGTTTGTCCAGGTAAAGACGTTATCAATTACAAGGATAAAAATGGATCCAGCGCTGAGTAGTTCATATTGAAATATCGTTGAATATTAATATAATTTATAAAAAAAAACCCTTCCTGTTAAATTTGTTTAATATTATAACTATTCTAGTTGTGCTGGTTGTTATTACTGTATACTGTATGTTTCGTATAATCAGCGACGACCTATTGTCGGACCTACGCTGTTCCCCCATACTTAAGTACTAATGCTGTAACATAATAATATTGTTATTGTATACCTAATGATTTGAAAAGAGTAACCATGGAGTTTCTTGCCGGTTCTTCTCCATGGAAACGACCAACCCGAACCGTGCACCTTTCTCGACGTTTTATAAGTACCCGCCCATCTAGGCCTTTGTGAAATAAAATATTTTGGTTTTGATTTTATGAAGTAAAGATTATTTTAATTTAATTTCTTTTTTGTAAAAGGCAGATGTAATGTATAATAAATATCTGGCATGGCAACACAGAGCGGGAGCGGGAAAATAGTTCTGTCTCTGCCGAGCTTAGCCAGCGTGTTGTGATATTGTTGTTTTATTTATATCCTAATATACAAGTGACCTGTACAGTATCTATTACTGAAAAGGAAATGCGGTAGGCAACCAGGCGGGCACCGGGAGGCAGATTTGCTTATGCGGCTAGTCTGCGCGGTGTTCGTGCCGGGACTCTGTCCTCGCTGCCCGCGTGGCTTGCCTCTTGCGTCATCCTTAGTTGTATATATGTATATAGCTTGTATGTAGGGGTAGCTACAAATACTTTTCGATATTTACAAACTAATAAAAAAAAATAATTCAGGCCCTAATCATCAAAATGGTAGCATGGTCAGTTTATAATAACACGAAGATATACCCTACGTTTTCCGAAGGATCTTTATATGACAGGATCATCTCAGTATGGTCACCATTGTATGCAGACAATATAACTACACTCATGTATTTTTTTCTTGATTTATTCATTTATTTTTGAAACGTTATTCTATGTAGTCAGATCCATTAAATTCCTGAAAATGTTTGACATTAGCTGTGATGTAACTGTACGTTAAAAGCACTTTTTTATAAATTCATTGTTTTTTACAAAATCTACTCGTTATATACACATAGTGACTTTAGTCTACTATACACAAAATACTAGAGATGCAATTGTTTATGTTATATATTGGTTCTGAAGGTTGATTAGTAATAATAATTGGATGAGGGTATATTTATAATTTTATTAATAAATGTCAGTTTGGACTACAACTCGCAACTGGTCGTATCTTTTAATGGCATTGATGTAAAAAAGAATAGATACGTCTTACCGCGCTCGGCTTAGCTAACTCAACACAAGCTAATTGGCTTGAGTCAACTTAGTCGCAGCTTGTCTGGCAACGACGTAGCACTTATTCAGCATTTAGGAAAAATGCCTTCTTAGGTGCTTAGAAACTGCAGAACATATACTGGACGAGTGTAAAAAAACAAGAAGGACGTGTCTTTTCATTTGTAAGTAATGTAAATTTGTTTTATCTATCAAAAATACGAAAATTTTACATTAAATTTTAATCTGAATTAACTCCTGCGACGATGCCACTGCGCCACTCGCGCGAAAGAGACAAGTAGCGCGTTACGTTTAAGAGCGAAAGAGAGAACGTTTAGAGCTCGACATATTGGCACGTGACTGTGCTGTTATCCCTTTCTGACAACTAGGATTCATATACTTCGTGTTCTTTTAATCTCATCTGTGTGCTTAATGCCGTTGTGTGAGTTGTGTATTGTAGCTATATGTAGGTATAGCATTACATTTGCCATGTTTATACTTCATATTCAAGGAGTATAACGTCTCTATAGATAAAACCTCATTGTTTAATGGCGACTGTGGATAATTATTAGCAATTGTCTGTGATAGTGATCAAAACGACCGACCAGTGTGACCTCAAAGTGTTGGATACATTTTATGAACCTGAAGTGAATGAAATACTACAAGCTGGGAAATTCCATAAACGCCTACAATTACCACATGAAAGCGTGCAAGATTTTGTTGCAGCCATCGGTTTACTTGGCGTAAAATGCAACTTTATAGATTTAAAACGTCAGTTGCGGGATCGACTAGTGTTAGGTGTGCGCGATGAGTTGTTATGTTGAAGGCAAAAGACCTCTCCTATGAGATGGCTGTTCAGTTATGTCTTAACTATCAAGCAACATTTTCTGACATGTACCCTGGCACTAGTAAAGAGAAGCAAACTCCGTTCAATGTCACTGAACCGATGGAAATCGGTAAAATTAAGGCAATTGAATGTCGACATTGTATACAGAGACATAATGAAGGCGAGCGTTGTCTGTTTGCTAAAGCAAGGTTCTTCTACTGTCAGAAAATTGGACATATCGCGTCAGCGTGTACAAAGAAATCTGGTAAGGTGCATCAAATCGAAGGTGGTGAAGGAAGCAGTTCCAGTAGCGTGGTTGCTGAGAAGATGATGGGAGTTTACGTTTGTTCAGATAATAACCAACCGCCGATTACAACAGATGTTACAGTTGACGGCGCCAAGCTCACCATGGAGGTGGACTCCGGCGCGTCGAGGACGATTATCTCTGAAGAAACATACCGCAAGTTATGGTTAAATATCCCCTCCACCTCTACTGGCTACAAATGTGCGACTAGTGACATGGACCCGTGATGCTTTAAAGGTGTTAAGTGTCATCTCTTCGAAAAATGTGCGGCGTAACGATATTAGATCGAATCCGCAATGAAGAGATTCGCAAATCAACTGGCGTGAATGAGGGCGTGATTGTAAAGATGAAGAAAGGCATGTTACGTTGGTTTGGACACACAGAAAGGATGAGTGAAGAAAGATTGACGAAACAGATATACAAAGCAAAAGTGTGTGCAAGAAGAGGCAGAGGAAGGCCACGTTCCAACTACCTGGATCAAATAGATCGGACTCTGAAGGACGGAACGTTAAGAGTACTCGAAACCGACGAGCATGTATGAAGAGACTGATGAATGTGGACGAAGCGAAAGAGGTATGTAAGTCTAGAGAGAACTGGCGCTCTATACTCTCTGCCTACCCCGTTAGGGACTTGGCGTGATGATATATATGTATGTATGTAAGTGTCATTAACGTCCGTGTTGTCTTCGGTAGTAAAGAGGCACAGTGTGAACTGATAGTGGTATCTGGCAAGGGTCCAAGTTTGCTTGGTAGGAACTGGTTTCAAACCTTGAGTCTTGGAGTAACAGGAATATGCTGGTCTGATGACAGGGTCTCGATGTTAATAAACGAGTTTCCAGACTTGTTTAAGGAAGAGCTCGGGGAATATAAGGGCCTTAGAGTTTCGTTACATGTACGAACGGAAGTTAAAGCTCGCTTTTTGAAGGCTCGTCCGGTGCCTTTTCCAATGAAGAAGCAAGTTGAAGAGGAGTTGAATCGGATGGTTAACGCAGGTGTCCTTACTCCTCTAGCGTGCCTATGGGATGTATGGCTGGGGGGGAACAATACCCAGTCCCAAGCGCGGAGTAGGGAGAGGGGACCTGACCCCTTCAAAAAGGAAAACAAAAAATGGATATGGATAAAACAGGTAACAGTCCCCAGGCGGGTGAAATCCGCACGGAGTCCTCGGACGCCGTCTGCCCCTCAGTATCTGGGGGGGGGCAACCAATCCATCGGAGGTCAGATTACCCCTGACCCCCGTGAACAACGACTTAGGCAAATGGAAACGGACACGATCACCACACCGCGACTAATGGAATTGGTGACTGGGGCGCGCGCACCGGAGGGGTGCGGCGTCGGAGGAGACAGGGAGCTGCGCGTGCGACTCACGCGCACTCCAACAACGACCCAAGCAACCACACCGGACCTCGACTTTAGCGGAGAAGACGAGGATGACGACTACACGGAGGAGACCGACAACGGCAGCCGTTCCTCCACCCCTTCCTCAGGAGAGAAGCTCCTGAAGATGTTGGAGGAGCTGGTGCCGATGTCGCCGAGGAAGAAGTGGGAGACAAAGGCTGCGGCGGCGCGGAGCACCCGGAGTTCGTCACTGCCTCAGCGGGACGCATTCGACCGCTTTCTGCCACGGAATGCGGCATCGCCTGGGCCTGTCATCGGGCCGAAGAAGACTGGCAAGCGTGTGTTAGATTCAAGTCTATAAAGCTATGTATGTTATGAGAATATAAAGATATGTATGTTATGTATTTACTCTATATATATATATATACAATAATATATATTAAGCAATAAGTATGTTAAGCAATAGTAAGCAATTTAAATAAATTAGTATTGACATATGGGTATATGTTATAGAAAAACCACAACTTCTTGTAATAAGCAATATATTTTAACTTTTATAGCAATAGGCTAAGTATATAACACCAAATCAAAATGTATCTAGTTTTATTAGTTATATTTGTATATTATAAAAGCACGGTTCGGGTTGGTCGCTTCCATGGAGAAGAACCGGCAAGAAACTCCATGGTTACTCTTTTCAAATCATTGGGCATATTAAATAACAATAGTTTTCGTTACAGCAAGAGTACCGAAGTACATTAAGTTATAAAATTATGTTTAAGACATAAACCACTAAAATTAAAGATAGAAACTCAATAAGGTTAATACATACTTATAAATTTACATATGTTATATCTTATTAAGCATAAATCAGAATGGAAATAGACAAATATATATGAATATTATTAGCATTATATATTATGTAATTTAACATCAAACATATTAAATAGTTCAACAATTCAACAATGCTAATAATATCAAATAGTTTAATGATCACACTTATACTTAGCTTGTACAACAAGTAGTCCTTCACTGTCCGCGTCTTGAGCCACACTGTCTCTTTGACGGGCCAGACCGCCCTTTTATAAGGCAATCCCCACTCAGTCTCAATTTCTGAGAACTAGCTCGTGCCGCATTGCGAATCGGAAATGACGTGGCTTGTCTATTTAATTACATTACGTATTTATAACAATTCCTTTTAAAATATAATGAGAGACATATTTACTATTCTAACATGGGTTTGTCTATTTAATTACATTACGTATTTATAACAATTCCTTTAATATAATGAGAGACATATTTACTATTCTAACACGGCCATTCTGATTTGTACTTCGTTCCCTGAAGTACCTAAATAGATATCAATACAATAAGTTAATTATACAATCGGAAATTCTTAAAACTAAGCAAATGACTTAAATTAACAGTTTTTGGCATCACAGTCTCACTTCTAACACTAAGCAGACATCGTGAGCACCTATCTTATACTCTAACAGGGACATCACAGTCTCACTTCTCACATTAAGTAGACTTTGTGAGCACCCATCTTATACCCTACAGTGACATCACAGTCTCACTTTTCACATTAAGTAGACTTTGTGAGCACCCATCTTATACTCTAAGGTGACATCACAGTCTCACTTCTCACATTAAGTAGACTTTGTGAGCACCTATCTTTTACCCCAAGGTGACATCACAGTCTCACTTCTCACATTAAGTAGACTTTGCGAGCACCCATCTTATATTGGCATCACAGCCTAGTCAGTCTAGTCAGTCTAGTCACAGTCACATTAAGTATTTATTTCAAATACATCAATAACATTATCATCTAATTATGACCATTTTTTTTCAATTAATGTATGTAATATTCACATATCTAAGCAAATCACATATATAGAAAAGACATATTAATATATATATGAATACCATTTTAATATATACCATTTTAATACATACATATCATCACGCCAAGTCCCCAGCAGTGTAGGCAGAGAGTACAGAGCGCCAGTACTCTCTAGACTTTAATTAGTTTTAATTAGTTAACTGCCACATTATTGGGAAGTTCATCTGTCCATACCCCTGGCCATAGTCTTAATTTATCTTTAGACACAATTATGTTCCTGAGATTACCCCTGCCCCTGAGAGAGTACCTATCGTGTGGGAGTAAACAAGTTATCTCATATGGACCTTTAAATCGGGGACTCAGCTTATTATGACGCCTATGTTCCTGATTTACATAAACTACATTACCTACTTCAAAAGATCTTGTATTCCGTCTCACAGAATCAAATCTTTTTTTAAATTTATCTGATTCATGTAGTAGTCGTTGGTATGCTAATTCTCGGTCTGCCCTTAAATCAATGTTTGGTTCAGAGACATTGATTTCGTCTAAATGAGCTTGAATGCTTGGTATGTTAGCGTTACAACCGATAAGTAAATGAATCGGAGAGAAACCGGTAGATTTTTGGATAGTGGTATTGATCGACTGCTGAACCTTCCACAAACCGCTTGGCCAGTCTGACGAACCATTACAAGTCGTATTAAGCATATCGATAACGGTAGCTACATAACGTTCTACCTGGCCGTTCCCCCTTGGTGTGCCCGTGGCGATCATGTGATGCTCAATTTCTAATTCCCTTAAAAGTGATATTACTTGATGTGAACTGAAGTTAGTACCTCTGTCAGTGATAATTTTTCTAGGCGTACCGAATAAGGTGACAGTATCCCGGATTAGGGGTACCAATTCATGAGCCGTTTGATTTTTAAGGGCTTTAATTGAGTGAATTTGGTAAAACCGTCTACTACAAGTAATATATATTTATATCCCTCCGACGTTTGGGAGAAAGGCCCGTGCAGTCTAAGTGAATTGTATGGAAAGGTAGGGGAATCTTTTCAATAGGGTGAAGGAAGCCTTGCTTCGGACCTGAATGACCCTTTCTCTCTATGCAAATTAGACAATGTTTGAGATATTTCCGAACGTAAGCGGTCATACGAGGGAACCAAAAGTGCTCTTGAAGTTTTGACAGTGTTTTATCGAATCCAGTATGACAGTTCTCATCATGAAAGAGCTGAAGTAAGCTAAATCTACATCCCTTAGGTACATAAAGTTGAGGCTTGTTGGGTTGAGTCTTGTAATATAATAAATTATTTTTCAAAATATATCGGTTTTCATCTAAATTTCCAGCTACTAGTAGACTTATCAAGTTTTGAGTTTCAGGATCATTTTGCTGAGCTATCTCTAGCCATGATTGAGTATTATCAATGAAATTGACCAATTTAAGAGAATTATTGTATGAACACCTAATATTACTTGAAGTTGAAGGATTTGAGGGGGAGGATGAATCGATTCGGTTCTTAATATCGTCCGAAACTAATGCATCGACAGGGTTTCGGCTAAGAAAATCAACGTGTCCAATATATTTCCCTTTTTTATAGATAATTTCAAAATCAAAGTCCTGCATAAATGCCCACCAACGAGCGACTCGCGGGGAAAGATCCTTTTTACTCATAGTGGACTTGATTGAATTACAGTCTGTAAAGATTTTGAATCGAATACCCAAAAGATATACCCTAAAATATTTTAAAGCATTATATATGGCTAATGTCTCTAAATCATAGGAACAGTATTTTGATTCTACGGGAGTAGTTCTTTTACTATAATAAGCAACAACCCTTTTACTATCGTTAACTATCTGTATTAGCATGGCACCATAGCCCAACGAGCTGGCATCTGTATAGAGTTCTGTAGGTAATTTATGATCAAAAACAGATAACAAAGGTTTGCTTGATAATTGGTTTATAACATAATTTCTAGCCTCAATTTGTTCAGGACCCCATTCCCATTTCTGCCCGTTCTTAGTCAATTTACTGATACACGCTGTTCTAGAAGAAAAATTTGGGATGAATTTTCGAAAATAGCTAGCAAGACCCATGAGTTGCCGAACTTGTTTAACGTTACATGGGGCGGGAGAATTAACCAGTGCAGATACCTTTGTTTCACTTGGCCTCACACCTTCCGGCGATATGTGCCTACCCAAATACTCGATATTATTGACAAAAAATTTACTTTTTCCTAAATTTATGACAAATCCAGCCGAACATAGTGCCTGAACAGTTTTTTCAAGATAATCTAACCCTTCATCTATCGTTGTAAAAGGAAGAAGTATATCGTCTATGTAAACCAGAACAAATTTCAAATGTTGTACTGCTTTTGTAATAGCTCTTTGAAAAACCGCGGGCCCATTACATATACCAAACGGCATTTTCAAAAATTCATAGTGTCCATTTGGTGTCACGAAGGCTGTATACTTTATTGAGTCGGGTGAAATTGGAATTTGGTAAAATCCATTTTTCATATCTAGTGAAATGAAATATTTAGCTTTACCGAGCCTATCAATCTGGTCCTCAATGAGAGGGAGCGGATATCGGTCTTTTTCTAAAATTTTGTTTAATGATCTAAAATCTACACACATTCTATCACTTCCGTCTTTTTTTCTCACCAATATGACAGGACTTGCAAAAGGCGAGTCACTTTCACGAATAATTTCTTTAGCTAATAGTTCATTTATTATCTTATCTACCTTTTCCCTCTCAACCAGAGCCATTCGATAGGGGCGGTAAAACACGATCTTATTTTCTTTTAAACGTGACGTTAATTCACCGGTCCGCACCGTACCTACTTCACTAAGAACTGATGGATATCTGTCGAATATGTCTTTTATCTTCTTTTGTAACTCTAATGGCAAGTGTACTGTTTTTGAAGTTAATTTACATAATTCAGGAGATAAGGCTACAATATTTACTTCGGTTTCTACTTTACACGACTTTCTTGATAGCCGACAACCGGATGAATCCGTAATGATTTCTATATCTGGACAATTTACAGCGTCTCTGCCTATAAGAAGATCATAACGGAATGCGTTGTCCCTAACCACATTAAAATCAAGTTCTAAGAAAATATCCTCAAATTGAACGATCACAGAAATCAAAGAAAACACATGTATTTTGTTTTGTCCCAAACCACTAATATAAGTCGATATTGGTGAAAGACGACAACCTAGTTTTTTAGCGATCGATTCTTTGATTAAACAGCAATTTGCACCCGTGTCTATCAAGGACCTTATCGTCACCCCGTTGATACAAACAGAGGTGAGATTTAGTTTGGTTTGTCTAAAAAATTTACTTCTTTAGTAGGAGGTGTAACTAGAGAGGAAGATTCAGTTTTTTGTTTGTGGTAACAAATAGATTCTGTATGACCAATTTTTTTACAGTATGTACAGACTTTTATTTGTGGCTTATTCGGTTTAAAAGTCGGTGGGGTTTGGTTAGTTATCGGAGATTGCTGGGGCTGAGATCGTTTATTTTTAAAACATTGTGATTGTAAGTGCCCAAACTGATTGCAAAGATAACATCTTTTTTCAGTACTAAGTCTAGCTCTTTTAACCCCGCTGAATCCTGAACCATTACTCCTATCACTATTTTCTAATGTACGTTTCTTGGACTTCGTGTAAGTAGACAGCAATGTAATCAGAGCAGAAGTTGTTTTGGCTCCACTATTCAAGGACGCCATCCTTACACCAATATCGCTAACACCTCCACAAATCAATTCTATAAGCTGAGCCTCGGTAAAAGAAACTTTAGTGATGCGTAATAATCTTAATTTTTCTCTGACATATTCACCATACGAATCAGATGTATCAGAGGTACATAATACGGCCTTTGTAAGTTTTTCAGAAAGGTTTTTCTTCTCAGGGTAAGCGTCGATTATATCCCTACGGAAATTGTCCCAAGATCTACCTTCGAATGGTTCCCACGATTCAAACCAAGATATTGCAGAGCCCTTGAGGGCTTTACCTGCTTTTGCTGCAGTTTTAATGCTGCTCCACTTGAGGTCCTTAGCGAGAGTCTCAATGCTGTCACACCAGCTGGTAGCTCCGCAGTCATTCTTGTCTGGGTCGAAAACTGGCAGCGCGATGTCTTCATTGTTAGAGTGTGGCATGGAGACGGCATCCCGTATTGCTATAAAGCTATGTATGTTATGAGAATATAAAGATATGTATGTTATGTATTTACTCTATATATATATATATATATATATATACAATAATATATATTAAGCAATAAGTATGTTAAGCAATAGTAAGCAATTTAAATAAATTAGTATTGACATATGGGTATATGTTATAGAAAAACCACAACTTCTTGTAATAAGCAATATATTTTAACTTTTATAGCAATAGGCTAAGTATATAACACCAAATCAAAATGTATCTAGTTTTATTAGTTATATTTGTATATTATAAAAGCACGGTTCGGGTTGGTCGCTTCCATGGAGAAGAACCGGCAAGAAACTCCATGGTTACTCTTTTCAAATCATTGGGCATATTAAATAACAATAGTTTTCGTTACAGCAAGAGTACCGAAGTACATTAAGTTATAAAATTATGTTTAAGACATAAACCACTAAAATTAAAGATAGAAACTCAATAAGGTTAATACATACTTATAAATTTACATATGTTATATCTTATTAAGCATAAATCAGAATGGAAACAGACAAATATATATGAATATTATTAGCATTATATATTATGTAATTTAACATCAAACATATTAAATAGTTCAACAATTCAACAATGCTAATAATATCAAATAGTTTAATGATCACACTTATACTTAGCTTGTACAACAAGTAGTCCTTCACTGTCCGCGTCTTGAGCCACACTGTGACTTTGACGGGCCAGACCGCCCTTTTATAAGGCAATCCCCCACTCGGTCTCAATTTCTGAGAACTAGCTCGTGCCGCTGTTTGCGAGTCGGAAATGACGTGGCTTGTCTATTTAATTACATTACGTATTTATAACAATTCCTTTTAAAATATAATGAGAGACATATTTACTATTCTAACATGGGTTTGTCTATTTAATTACATTACGTATTTATAACAATTTCTTTAATATAATGAGAGACATATTTACTATTCTAACACGTGCGTCGGAGTCCTCTCCCCCGGAGAGAAGCCCGAGGACGAAGGAGGGGCGTGTGGAGGAGAGGGAGAGACGGGCTGAGGAGGCCCGTATGAGCCAGGACGAGGTGGAAGAAGCCCTGCGGTTGCGGCGACCATCGACGGCGGCTCTCTTTAGTCGGGTGCAGCAGGAGGCTGACCGGATTGCCGAGGTGGCTGCTAAGTCGTCAAACCTAAAGGGCGCATGCCAGCGTGCCTTAAAGGATGCCGCGGCCTCCATCAAGGAGGCAGCCAAAATGATGGAGGAGAATGTCGCGACGGACGAGACTAAAAAGGTGCACGCAGAAAACAAGGCCCTGCGTGCAGAGCTTGATCATCTCCGTCGAGAGATGATCGACATGAGGTCAGAAGTGCTGCAGACGAGGGCGAGGCAGTCGCCGCCCGCACCCCCTCCTGCCACTGCAGCACCACCGCCGCCGCCGCCTCTTAATGAAGCAGCCATCTTAGAGGCCATAGAGAAGCGCTTCGAGGCCCTGGAGAGGCGCATCTGGCCCACTGAAGAAGGGGCAGGTGACGGTGGGCTGGGTGAATGCGAGGGCTGTCCTATTGCAGCCCAAGCCAGCCCGGTGCTACCGTTGCCTCAGGCCTGGGCACATGGCCCCGCAGTGCACGTCGGGGGTGGACCGCAGCGCTCTGTGCTTCCGGTGCTCACAGCCGGGGCACAGGGCGGGGCAGTGTACCGCCGCGCCGCACTGTGGTGTCTATGCGGAGGGGAAGCGGCCAGCCGACCATGCGGTCGGCAGCAAGTCCTGCAAGCCCGGGCCGCGGCCCAAGATAGGGCCGCAGGGGGCGGGCTGAGCTCGCTCATGCCTGCCCCCACAAGAGGGCAGCGGTGCAACGGGAGGGGGGTCCCGTTGCTGCGTAATGCCCTCCAGGTGAGGGGTGCGTTGAGTGTTCGCGCACCCCACCTTCGGTGGAGTTACCACCGCGCAGCGGCCACAGGCCATCGCTGGGGGGGTCGCGGTGCATGCTAACGCGATCTCGTGGCCCCCCATCCTAAAGCGATGAGAAGACACTCCGTGGGTTTTTAGTCAGTAGGAGTCTGACACTCCCCGCCGCTGTCCCCCGATGGCGGCGGGCGTCCAATGCAGGATTTTCCCACGTTAAAAAAAAAAAAAAAAACAAGAATTGGGCTAGTCCGTTGAGGCTCGTTAAGTAGGAGGACGGATCGCTGCGGATATGTGGTGATTACCGTGCCACTGTTAATACAGCGATTGATGTTGATACTTACCCACTTCCAGCAGCTGTCGAAGCTTTTACCAAGCTGAGTGGAGGCAGATTGTTTAGTAAAGTAGACCTTAAATTAGCTTACCTACAGTTGAAGGTAGATGAGGAGACAGCTAAACTACTAACCCTCAATACCCCGCTTGGTTTGATGCAAATGAATCGCTTAGCGTTTGGTGTTAATGCGGCACCGGGGATATTTCAGAGAGTGATGTTGTCAGCTCTCGCAAGTATGGAAGGCGTAGCATGCCTGCTGGATGATATTGCAGTGATGGGAAGAAACGAAGAGGAACATGATCTGAGGCTACGTGCAGTCTTACAGAAATTGAATGAAATGGGTTTTCGTTTGAATATAAAAAATGTGTTTTTGCTTCCAATAGTCTTAGGACACATAGTCGATGCCGAAGGATTGCACCCATCACCCTTAAAAGTAAAAGAGATTAAAGAGAAACCGGCACCTACTAACAGGGAAACGTTGCGTGCTTTTCTAGGGTTATATAATTTCTATGAAAATTTCCTACCCGATAAAGCAACTTTGTTAGAGCCATTGCATCGTCTACTAGAAGCGAAAAGACCATGGATGTGGGGTGACGTGGAACAGAATTCATTTGATAAGGCTAAAGAAATACTATCGTCAGAGTTAACATTGGTGGGCTACGATTTAAATAGAGAATTACTGCTAATCTGGAAAAGCCAATAATGATGGCATCAAGGACGCTGCAACGCTATGAAAGAAGATATGGACAAATTGACAAGGAGGCGCTAGCAATAGTGTTTGGTCTCACCAAATTTCATGAGTTTTTAGCAGGTCGTAAGTTCCGTATCGTCACCGACCACAAGCCATTAGTTGGGTTATTTAACCCTGTTAAACCAATACCAGAGCAGATTTCCCCCAGGATGGTGTCTGAAATTAAGCTGTTACGAATATTCAATTGAATACAGATCCGGAAAGTTAATTGGCAATGCGGACGCACTTAGCCGATGGACTGCAGTTGACACAGCTGAAACGTGCACAGAGTCGGTCAGAGAAGTACTACTACTGGAGGAATAGCCGGAGGGTTGGAATCTGGATGCAAATAGGATCGCAGCTGAAACTAAGACCGATCAGTTACTACAAAGAGTTTTGTATTACGTTCTCCATGGCTGGCCGCAATCTAACACTGACCCAGAAATACAGCCATTTTGGATTCGCCACGAGGCTCTTTCACACGATAGCGAGTGTTTATTGTGGAGCAACAGAGTCATTATACCTGTATCCTTACAAGATAAGGTACTTAGATTATTGTATGCACCGCGTGCTGGCATTGTCCAAACCAAGGCTTATGCGAGAGGTTATGTGTGGTGGCCCGGTATGGATCGGCAAATTGAAAGGATTGTTGCCGAATGCGTATCTTGCCAGGCAGTGAGAAATAATCCCCCAAAAGACCCTCAAGCGTGGGTGGTTCCCGAAAAACCATGGAGTCGGCTACATGTTGACTTTGCAGGCCCCTTTCAGGGAAAGGTGTTTTTAGTACTTATAGACAGCTACAGTAAATGGTTCGAGGCAGAGATAGTGCCATCCATGAGTAGTGGTACGATTATTGCTATACTTCGGAAGATATTTACTTCACAGGGCCTGCCCGACGTACTTGTATCTGATAATGGACGGTCGTTTAGCTCAAGTGAATTTAACACCTTCCTGAAAAATAACGGAATTAAACACTTGTATTCGCCTCCGTACCACCCTGCCTCGAATGGGCAAATTGAACGGGCCATACAGACTTTTAAGAATAAATTGAAGAGGATGTCCAATTCAGATAAGCCATGGAATGAAAAGCTGCCTGAAGCGCTGTTCGCACTCCGCACTGTACCAAATAGTTGCACTAACAAAACCCCGGCGGAAATGCTTAATGGGCGCAAGTTTAAAACAGCAGTATCAGTGCTACACCCTGCTTCAATACGCAGTCAAGCAAATCGCCAGTTGGAGATGGCGGCGCATCGTACGCCGGCTAGGAGCTTCAAAGCGCGTCAGTCGGTGCTAATTCGAATGTATGGACCTGGTGAAAAGTGGAAGAGAGCCACGGTGGAGATGGTGGAAGGTCCAAGCTCTTACATGGTGAGAACGGAAGATGGCGAATTACATCGGCGTCATGCTGATAAAATGATAACCCGTACTGCTGAGCATTTGCGCTCCGATCTGTCACCACCAAGAAGCAGTCCAGTGGAAAGCTCTGAATCACAATCATCTCAAGAACAACCAATTGTGATACCACCTCCAGAACTGTAGCCGGATGTTATCGGAGTCCCTAATAGATATGAATAACAGTGTGTGATTAATTAGTAACCTTTTGATAACATGTTTTGCATAATGCTATTTCTGTTAATTTATGATTTTTCTGATATAATTTGTTCCTATTGTTTATGATGGAAAGGTATGTTATATATTGGTTCTGAAGGTTGATTAGTTATAATAATTGGATGAGGGTATATTTATAATTTTATTAATAAATGCCAGTTTGGACTACAACTCGCAACTGGTCGTATCTTTTACTTTAATTAGCAATATTCACAAACGCTCCGAATCACGTATTACAGCATGTCCAGCTTGTGCTAAAAGGTGTCATCGTGATCGTAAGGCCGTCAATATTTAAGTGATCTGTGTCTGTGAAGTTAGAGACTTTTCCGAGGAAAGCTCGTATTGTTCTCTGATTTGAGAGGCAAGCCAGAGGCCTGGGTACAAGCTTGCTGTGGTCTTGCAGACTATTAATTTTATTATCAATCTAACCTACGTAAGCTGAGGAAATTACTGTGGAAAGCGCTTCCTATTGACTAACGTAATAAAACAAGAAGAAAGAGAGCCGTGGAGATTGAGTGATATTAAACTAAAAGCATTTTTTTTCTTACCAGGGAATCCCAGTGGAAGCGTGCACGTCGCGATTCCGGCCAGCCCAGAGGGCTGCAATTCCACTCGATGCGCATTGGCCGGACGGCTGTTAGGCCGTGCCCCCGAGGCGACGCGCACCAGTACGTCCCCGCTGGTGCGAAAAATTCTGCACAGTGCGGCGATGGGGTCCGCCATCCATCACGCGGAGTGCCTCACGGCGGGAAGTGGAGTGTGGAGTGTAGGATGGGTGTATGGAATGTAAGAGGAGGTATGGCTGATAAGATGAACGAATTGATCGATGTTATGACAGAGAGCGAGTTAGATGTTATGTGCTTGTCTGAAACCAAGCGGAAGGGTAGTGGAGTAGACGAGCTCCCGGGCGGGAGCTTAGTGCTGTGGTCAGGAGTGGCAAACACCGAGCACGCCTGCCAGGGAGTGGGAATTCTACTATCCAGCCGCTTGGCAGAATGTATGATAAGTTATGATGCGGTGAGCCCCAGACTTATTTGGGCTCGCTTTAAAATAGGCCTTACCCGACTGTTTTTAGTCGCGGTATATGCTCAGGTGGCCTCAGCGGACACTTGCGACCTGAATAAGTTCTGGGAATGTGTGAGTAATGTTCTAGAGACGAAAGAAGGGAATGAAAAGCTGATTATTTGTGGTGATCTGAATGGATGGGTCGGGACAGTCCGTAAGGATTACGAGGCAGTACTCGGCAAGTATGGTGATAAGAGAGTGAACGAGGCAGGCAAGCTGATATTAGATGTATGCATGGAGAGAGACCTTTTTGTGGCGAACACCATGTTCGACCACAAAGGGATTCGTCAGTATACATGGGAACGGAAAAATGAGCGAAGCATGTTTCTAATAGATCAGCGACTCAGAACACAGGTGATGGACACCAGGGTGTATAGGAGAGCTGACCTGGGAACGGACCACTTCCTAGTTATAACTAGGATAAGGGGTCTGTTCGCGGGCTGGCGATCCCGCGCTGGGGGTCCCTGTTCTGCAGTCGCAGACCGCATCAAAAGCTGGAGGCTTCAAGATGCGGCTATTAGAGACAGATATCAAGAAAGGGTGTCTGAACAGCTAGCCTGTCCACCGAAAGATGTGTTTGAGAGTGTCGATGTTTGTTGGCAGTTCCTTAAGTCCAGCATATTATGCGCCGCGAAAGAGGTTTGTGGCATTTCGAAAGGGCGGACAACCAAAAATAGCGATGGTTGGTGGGATGATGAAGTGAAAGAAGAAGTTAAAAAGAAGAAGGATGCAAGGCAAGACATTTTGGCTATGTCCAGCTCAAGTGAGAGTATGAAAGAAAAGATGAAAGAAAATACCGCCTGCAAAAAAATCGTACGAAAGAGATAATAGCTCAGAAGCGTGAGAGGTTCCAAATGACTGTAGACGAAAAACTGTCACAGAATTTCAGGGACAATGCAAAACTTTTTTGGAGGGAAGTTAAGAAGTCCAGAAATTGTGTTACAGCTAGTAGTAGGATGAATGTGATTTTCTCGAAGGACAATAACATACTGACCGACAAAACAGACGTCCTCAGGCGATGGAGTGAATTCTACAAAGATATGTATGATGATGATGCCGCTGATCTACTCACAGAGCTGCCTCCAACAGAATCTGTCGAGGATCCTATAGCGGATAAAATAAGTATGGGAGAGATTGGAAGTGCGATAAGAAGTCTGAAATGTGGAAAAGCTGCGGGAATAGATGGGATTACGGCTGAGATGATCAAGTACGGTGGACCAGCGGTCTGGGACGTCATCTATTTGCTATGCAATCTTTGCTGGGAAAAGGGTGATGTTCCGGACGGCTGGAGGCGAGCAGTCATCGTGCCTTTCTATAAAGGAAAGGGATCACGATTGGACTGCTCAAACTACAGAGCCATCAGCTTGGTCAGCTTAGCTAGTAAAGTGTATACGAAGATCCTGTCGATAAGAATGCAAGAGCGATCCGAAAGGTTTCTCTAGGAATCCCAAGGTGGATTTAGACCAGGAAGAGGATGTATGGATCAAACCTTCTCGCTTCGCGGAATCGCGGAAAAGTTTTTGGATATTAACCAAAAGGTTTTCTGCGCTTTCGTCAACTTGGAGAAGGCATTTGATAGAGTCGTACGAAAGGAACTCTGGGACGTGTTGCCTGGATATGGAGTGAGCAGTTCCCTACTGCATGCCGTGAAATCACTCTATAGTGATAGCGGGGCGTGCGTTAGGGTTAATGGTGAGATGTCACCCTGGTTTGATGTGAAGTCGGGGTCAAACAAGGGTGTATCATGTCTGCCTGGCTGTTCATTATATATCTAGATAACTGTCTGAGAGCACTAAGAACGAACGGATGTGGAGTGAAAATGGGAAACTTAGTGGTCAACTGCCTATTATACGCCGATGACGCGGTTTTACTGGCGTCATCAGAGGGCGAACTGCAGTCACTAGTTACCATAATGAAAGTAGAATGTGAAAAGATGGGGCTGCGCCTAAACGCTGGCAAGACTAAGGTTCTGGTATTCGAAAGAGATGAACAAGTGACCGAGTGTGCTATATCGGTAAATGGGAAAATTCTAGAGCAAGTGAATGAATTTGTATATCTTGGAAGCATGTTCACACGAGATGGAAGGTATGAAAAAGATATTGAAAGAAGGATAACTGCCGGAAATAAGGTGAATGTGGCCATGTCGGCGTTGATGGGCAGTAAAAGTCTGAGCAAGAATGCTCGAGTTGCTGTCCACAACGCGATATTGGTACCTACCTTATTGTATGGCAGCGAATCCTGGGTATGTCAGAGGAAGTATGAAAATAGCTTGAATGCAGTCGAGATGCGATCTCTTCGAAAATGTGCGGCGTAACGATATTAGATCGAATCCGCAATGAAGAGATTCGCAAATCAACTGGCGTGAATGAGGGCGTGATTGTAAAGATGAAGAAAGGCATGTTACGTTGGTTGGACACATAGAAAGGATGAGTGAAGAAAGATTGACGAAACAGATATACAAAGCAAAAGTGTGTGCAAGAAGAGGCAGAGGAAGGCCACGTTCCAACTACCTGGATCAAATCGATCGGACGCTCAAGGACGGGAACGTTAAGAGTACTCGAAACAGACGAGCATGTATGAAGAGACTGATGAATGTGGACGAAGCGAAAGAGGTATGTAAGTCTAGAGAGAACTGGCGCTCTATACTCTCTGCCTACCCCGTTAGGGACTTGGCGTGATGATATGATGATGATGATGATATATATATATATATTTATACATTTCTCTTTAATTTAATGCTCACTTTGAGCATGAGCTCGTGAATGCTTTCTACATGTATATATTTATCTACCTTACTTCACTATTATCTCAAGTTTTACATTTACCCACTTTATTCTCAATTATTTATTTTTAATTTCATACCTCAATTCGGAAAATGCTTTACATATATTAATTGACGTCTTTCATCAAAACAAGCAGTGACTGACTGACAGCTGCTTACTGACAGTACTGAAGTGTGCTTTGCCATCTGGATCTGTATTGTGTTGCCATAATATACTAACGCATTCTGATGAAAATGTTTTTACACAAATATTAGATTTATTGTTTAATGTTACTTATAACTGCTGGCGGATAGTATGAAGTCGATTGTTTTTAGTATAATAGTTACTATCTTATTTAATTATTTATTATATTTATAATTTGTGATGTCTGTTTCTGATGTTAGTTCTAATGAAGATTATTTGTCTATGTCTGATGAAAGTCTGGGGAGCGATGACAGCTTTCGTAGCATTCTACCTCTCTCTCTGCGTGACTCCTTGTACTCCCATTTCAAAGATGTTCCTAAAAATTTCAATGTAGTGCATATCAATGCACAAAGTATTCCGGCACATTATCCAGATATGCTGACATCATTCTGTGATAAGAATATTCACGCAATTCTTGTCTCAGAGTCATGGCTGAAGCCCTGCCTGCCCTCGACTTCTTACTCCCTTCCTGGCTTCAATCTGATACGTCATGATCGAACAGGAAGGAGGGGTGGGGAGGTGGCTATTTATCTCAGAGACTATATCCCATTCAGCATAGTTACTACATCCTCTCAGTCCCAATCCTCGGACGGATCTGAATTTCTATTTCTTGAAATCTTGCTCTCCGGCAAGAAAACCCTGTTAGGTGTCTTTTACTGTCCTTCCCTACACATCAATTATTTTCCTTCTTTTGAGGTATTATTGGAAAACTTTGTTCCAGCCTATACTTTAATACCTGTTAAAATGTTAAAATGGATCAGAATTACAGTACATGGTAGAATCATTAAATAATGCTAGCAGGCTTGCTGGTCTGGAAATGAACCTCTCCAAAACTATGATAATGACCAACAGCACCAAGATACCAATATATGTCGACGATGAACCTATTCATTATGCCGAACAATACATCTACCTCGGCAAACAAATTAGCTTCGACAGTTCGAGCAACTACCAGGAGGTGGAACGCAGGGCACAGTTAACATGGAATAAATACTGGAGCTTAAAGGAAATATTTAAGAGTAACATGCCGGTCAACCTGAAGACCAAAGTTATGAACTCCTGCCTTATACCATGCCTGACCTACGCCTGCCAGACCTGGAAGTTCAATAAAAATATAAAAAACAAAATAACGACGTGCCAACGCGGAATTTAGCGCAGTATGCTTAATATAATATAATAAAAAAAATTAATAATATAATAAAAAATTAATATAAAAAAAATACAAAAAATACGACACACAAAAATACGCAATATTACAAAAGCAAGAGATGTTCTGACACAAGCTCTTGAACTAAAATGGAAGTGGGCTGGACACGTTGCTCGTCTCCAAGACCAGAGATGGACAAACAGTGTGACAGCGTGGAAAGGGCCAATTGGTAAAAGAAGGATAGGAAGACCCCGAAATAGATGGGAGGATGAAATAAAATGCACAGCGGGCCCGAATTGGATGATTTCAGCAAAATCCAGAGAAGACTGGCTCACTTTGGAGGAGGCCTTTACCTGTAGAGGGGTTCTAGCAGAATAACCAAAAGAAAAAAAAAAAAAAAAAAAAACTTAATCTCGTTATAAACTACTAAATTAAAACATACTAACACTTACATTAAAAATAATTACACTTATATGTTACTAACACCACTATTTTGTAAACTTAGATTCTGTAAGAAATATAGGCTTTTTTATTTTTATTTATTTATTAATACCTGTTTGCTCAGAGGTGATAACAGAGCAATCCAATTTAAATCCATTATTAACGCCACCAATCTTCATATTCTCCCTTCTGCTGCTACACACTTTTTCCCTCAGTGTGAACCTTCTCTTCTAGACCTTACTCTTGTATCTTCGCTTGTGTCAGCTGTGCATTGACCATGTGTGGTCACATGGTCAATGCACAGCTGACGCTTTCTCTTTTCATGATCTTATCTTTCTTTCCTACAAGATCCGTCCGCCAAAGAACAAACCTAAAATTCTCTTACAGCGTAACTTTGGCGCTATAGACCGGGACCAGCTTCTGAGGGATGCACAGGAAATTGACTGGGATGGCATCAGGCATGTGGTTTCAATCGACGAGAAGGTTAATATCTTCAACTCACTGCTCACCAAACTGTACGATGTACATGCTCCGGTCAGACCTGTGAGGGTGAAACATCTTCCAGCGCCTTGGCTCAATGACGAGATAAAGACCTTACAAGTCAAGAAGAATATCATTAAAGCTAAATATAAGGCGAATCCTGATAAATATCGGGAGAAATATAGGCAGATCAGGAATCTCTGCAATAGGGTGTGTAGGGACGCCCAACGACGCCATATTCATAAATCTATTGAAGACAGTACTCCAGCTAACGTTTGGAAGTTCTTGCGGACTCTGGGAGTTGGTAAGCAAAAACATGTTTCCACATCAAATAATTTGGACTTAGATGCCTTAAACCTCCATTTCTCTTCGGTAGCACATTTTGATGCTGCTACTAAAACTAACACGCTAAGCCACGTCTCAGGTTCTTCAACTCCCATGAGTCCAACTTTTTCATTTAGTCAATTTACTGATTGTGACGTTAAGAAGGAAATATCTTCCATCGCCTCCAACGCTGTCGGATGTGACGATATCAGCCGTAAAATGATCCTTCCTCTTTTAGATTTCCTCCCTCCTATTATCTCCCATATCTTCAATTCTTCCATCTCCTCCAGCTCCTTTCCAACTCTCTGGAAGGATGCACAAATTATTCCACTTCCCAAAAAAAATAACCCTATATCCTTTTCAGAATATCGACCTATTTCTATCCTACCTTTCCTGTCCAAGGTGTTGGAAAAACTAGTTTACAAACAGTTAAGTACGCACTTGGCACAACACAACCTCCTTAATCCCTTCCAATCTGGCTTCCAGCCAGGCCATAGTACCACTACGGCCTTGGTTAAAGTCACTGATGACATACGTGCTGGCATGGAAAAATCACAGCTGACAATCCTGACGCTGCTTGATTTCAGCAACGCATTTAACACCGTCGATTTCGACATACTGCTTGCCATACTAGGTTCCCTTAACGTATCTCCAACGGTAATTGACTGGTTTCGAAGTTACTTGTTCGGACGCAGGCAGCGTATACGCCTAGATGATAGATTATCGTCGTGGTGTTTTACGTCTGCAGGCGTTCCA
Source organism: Drepana arcuata (assembly GCA_016069955.1). Classification (NCBI taxonomy): domain Eukaryota; kingdom Metazoa; phylum Arthropoda; class Insecta; order Lepidoptera; family Drepanidae; genus Drepana; species Drepana arcuata. Next base: position 1,700 of record JACCPG010006151.1, on the reverse strand, counting down.
CAAGGTGGCGTCTTATCTCCACTTCTTTTCTCAATATTTATTAAATCTATCACTCTCAATATCACTTCATCTTACCACCTATATGCAGACGATCTCCAGATTTACACACAAGCGTCTCTTTCTTCTCTCCCCTGTGCTATCAGAGCTACCAATATGGATCTGGATTTAATATCTGACTGGAGCAAGAATTATGGGCTCTTAGTAAATCCTGCAAAATCTCAGTCCATAATTATTGGTTCAAGTAGACTGATGGCCCAGGTGGAGTGGGAACGGACGCCGCCTATCTTTTTTGACAGTGTTACAATACCCTTTAACGATGTCGTCAAGGATCTTGGTATTCTTCTTGACAAAACTCTATCTTGGGCACCTCAGGTTGCAGAGGTTAGTCGGAAGATGTTTGCTGCCGCGGGGTCCCTTAGACGCCTGCGTAATTTCTTGCCTATAGACGCTAAAATTGCGCTATCCCAAGCATTACTCCTTCCTATCCTTGACTATGCTGACGTCAGCTATCTTGACCTTACTGAGGAGCAACTCTTAATAAACTTGAGCGCCTTCAAAATTTTTGCATACGGTTCGTATTTGGGTTACGCAAATATGACCACATTACTGAATTTCGCCGTAAGCTCAAGTGGCTACCCATCCGACTTCGCCGGAATACACATATCCTATCACTTCTTTACAAAACTTTGTTTGATCCTAGAGCCCCCATATACCTTCAGGAACGCTTTGAATTTCTTTTTTCCAACCTGCACCTACTCCGTAAAACCAGGGAACTTATCCTTAAAACTCCTACCTTTACCTCTTCTTCCTATTCCAAGTCCTTCACTGTGCAAGCTGTCCGTCTATGGAACTCGCTGCCCCAGAACATCAGACTGGCAGAATCATTGAATTCCTTCAGGAAACTTTTATTCGAATACTATTTTTCTTTATAAATTATACATATGTAAGTATATTTATGTATATGTTATTGTATGTGTATAAAATAGGTATATGTCTCGTATTTATTTATTTAGATTGCTTAGTATATGTATATTATAGTAAATATGTATATTTCATCCACTCAACTATCACACCTACCTTTTATCTCTATTTCTTTTCTCTCTTCACTTGGTTGCCTGGAAGAGATCGCTTTTGCGATAAGGCCGCCTATTGTGCCTATTACATGTTATTCTCTGTCTTTTTGTCATCCTATTTGTCTGTATGTGTGTGTGTACAATAAAGAATATTATTATTATTATATAGAAATAAATTTACAAACTTGTACACAAAATAATGGTCGGATTCCGCGAAGCGAGAAGGCTTGATCCATACATCCTCTTCCTGGTCTAAATCCACCTTGGGATTCCCAGAGAAACCTTTCGGATCGCTCTTGCATTCTTATCGTCAGGATCTTCGTGTACACTTTACTAGCTAAGCTGACCAAGCTGATGGCTCTGTAGTTTGAGCAGTCCAATCGTGATCCCTTTCCTTTATAGAAAGGCACGATGACTGCTCGCCTCCAGTCGTCCGGAACATCACCCCTTTTCCAGCAAAGATTGCATAGCAAATAGATGACGTCCCAGACCGCTGGTCCACCGTACTTGATCATCTCAGCTGTAATCCCATCTATTCCCGCAGCTTTTCCACATTTCAGACTTCTTATCGCACTTACAATCTCTCCCATACTTATTTTATTCGCTATAGGATCCTCGACAGATTCT
>JACCPG010006148.1:0-11649 GCA_016069955.1 Drepana arcuata | reverse complement strand
TGATGATATGTATGTAATATAATTAGAAGCTATGCTAGTCAAAGACTACTTTATAAATTGAGGATGTTCAATTTCAAACATCAGTCTGCAACAATATGTTTCCCACAATCATTTGCATATTGACCTTTGCTCGTTGTGAAAGAATCAGCATATATTTAGTTTATCACCAGCGACGAATTTATTCGCGGAGCCGCCATACCTGCAAGTGAGGCATTTATTTTCACAAAAGCTATTAGCCCAGATATTTCCGAAAGATTCGTTTAACACATTTTAAAACATATGGTTCATAAGGGTAAAAGAATTGGTCTGGGAATGCTTAAGAGAACTGGAAACCAGCGAGAATGGGTTAAGAGACCGACGAATGTGGAAGAAGCAAAAGAGGTTTTTTTGAATTTTTTTTTTTGAGGTCCTGCCTCAGTTATGCAGCTCCAAATTCAAACGGGAAACCCGTTATGCCCTACCTCTTCTAGGTATGTAAGTTTTAAGGGAATTGGCGCTCTACTTACGCTGCCTACGTTGCGAGGGACGGCGTGACCACATTTATACGCAAACTATTTCCAAGATAAGCCATAATTTCCTATTCACGCAAAAATTATAGCAAAACAGTTACAAAAACACCTACAAATTAGCCAGTATTGGTTGTTTTCATCGCTTATTACGCTGCCAGGGCTAAAGTAAATTCATTGTATAACTGGGGAAATTGAAACGGGCACTATTGACCGTGTACGTTTGAAATATATATCTGCAATTTCTGTTTGCGAAAGTCTAAGCCAAATTTTCTCATTGTCACAAAATCCATCCTGAAAGAATACTTGTAGAAGGCACGTGCTTACACAACAGTGTCTTGATTGGCTCCTAAATTCGGCTTTTTTAATATCTTCCCTCTTCTCTCTCTTCTCCTCCTCCTCACATACATATTTACAATCTCGGACTACTTTATGTGTTAGCCGAATTGGTATCACCACCTTTTCTTTAACCCCATCTAGCGAGTGAACCCCGGAACTCACGTGTCAAGGCAAGACTACTAACATGAGTTGATAATCTCTGTGACGATTCATAAAATTTTCCTAAACTAAGCAAAGGTTGTACGATGGAGACAACGATCTAAAGGCATACTTATGTACATACTCACGTAAAAATATTAATGTTTATCACAAAGAGCCGTGGAGGCCGAGTGGTTCGAGTAGTTACCTGCAATACAAAGATTCCAATTTCGAATCCCGACTATACCAATGGGTTTTTCGGAACTTAAGTACAGTGATTATTCAACCACGAGCTTTGCGGGAAAGACACTTAAGGGTGAGAACGTCAAGAGTTTCACACGAAATCAGCAATAACGTATGTAGAGACTGATAAATGTGGACGAAGCGAAAGACGTATGTAAGTCTGGAGAGATCGGATGCTCTGCTCTCTCTCTCTGCCTACCCCATGAAGCACTCGGCGCAATGATATGTATTTTTATAGTTTACATACGGCGATGGACTCGCCATCTGTCACGTTGGCACCTAATATATCTCTGGCGGAAAGTGGGTGTGTGGGTATTACCTATACACCTCTGCCTACCCCTTCGGGGACCCTTGTGGGAAGGCTTGAGGATATATTATTATTATATATTTATATGTATATACATGTGCCATTATTCATCCAAAACTATATACGTGCGTCTGCTGAACTGTCACGTGTTAATAGATTTGGATTTGTATACAAAATACATCTTATAATACCGTCATTATCTGTGGATAATAAGATATCCTCTTATCGGATATTGTTGTGTGTATCTCCCCGCCATGATATCCAAATGTAATTGCCAATGATAGCTCAAAAACAACTTGCGTCATACGAAAATTGTGAGTCATTTTATCTGAGATATGCGCATAAAATGTCTTTGTTATACATAAAATATTAAGTGCATGACAGCCATAGATCTACCCTATTAGCCGACTTGAAAAGAGGAAGAGAATCTGTCTACTTTATTGTCAATAGCTGATTTAAAACTAATTGTCATGCAAAATAGTGAGTGTCCAAAAATATTTTTGTCTTTACACAATATACACTCTTGTCAACATGATACTGTTAGTAGCTGCATTGGCATTTCTAGATCAGAAATATGTGGTTTCCGTACAATCTTTTCGACATGTATTTCCCTTAAGGAAAAAGTATACAATGCAATTCCCGATGTTCGAGTTACGGAAACTCCAAATTTCACGAAAATCCGACCTGTGGCATAGACCTGACTACGGTACAGACAGGCAAATACTCGCCGTATAGGTAAATTTTGATGCGAACATGACAGATGACAAGTCGCCTTTTAGACACGACTCGCCATTTCTCGTCACTTCACATACCTTGCCACGTCACTTAAATATACCTAGATATTTTTGACTTAACATGTTTTTCTTTATCTTATAACTGCTAGAGAAATAAATCACTGTTCACACATTTTATAATAAACGACTGGGGCTTGAAACTTTATAGACTTACCGTCTTCACGTAAATATAACGAACATGTCCTCTTTATGACCACTGCTAATTAGTTTAACCGCTAAACTACTAAGGGTCATACCTAAGCAATTACGCTTTATTTTGAAATATTCTAATCACAATTTTTATAGCTCATTACATAAGTGGTGGTATTTTAATGCGTAGAAGGTGATTGTACATTAAAACATCAATCACAACAATCACTAATGACCATATTGGCGATATCTTCATCCAGTGATTGATGATCAAGGCTAATTTACTGAATTATTCGTTTTTATCAACGGTGTATCCCGTCCCATCATCATCGGCACAGTGTCCAGAATAGACCCTAATATAAATATGCATTAGATATATTATGTAAGTGGAATGGCAATATATAATTCAATTGAATTTTGACGATAATTTGAACGAAATTTCATTATGAAGGATATCGTCAGTTCCAGACGATATCCTTCATAATGAAATTTCGTTAGATTGCCAAACAAGAAATGTTTTTTTTTCTCAGATAATGAAGTGTGGAATAACTTTTGATAGAACACTTAAGAGCCATAGATGACTGGTAAAAATTTTCTGTAGTTTATTTGCATGAAAATAGGCAATTACACAATGTAATCGATTTTAATTTAATTGTTCTTCGCGTTCATTAGCAACTAATAAATAAAGATTTACAAAAAAAAATCATAGAACTTTTGGACACATATAGAAAGCATACATACTCGTGTTCATGTTTGCTGCGGCGGGACAAGAATCCGCGATTTATAACCGGTGAAAAAAAATTTACCATTTGTATGAACTAATATACATTTGTATACTTTACGCTAACAACAACCTTTTTACAGCCTGTCGACTTGTCACCAATATAAGAATAATAAGTTATAAATATATAAAAAAAATATAAGTTATTCTAAGCTGAATTGTTAGTGTTCGTAATGGAAGTGGTTAAAATTCGAACTCCAAATGAAGTGACTATGGAAATACCGAGTTGAACTTTGTGCCGCGCTCGTTACGTGTGAATAGTGAGAAGTGGCGTGATGGCCCAATGATGCGCCTCACAATCAACGGACGATCACGAGATACGTGGCTCTTTATCACAAGAGTTTAACAGTGGGGTGACAGTTCGCCACCTCACGAACATCGAGCATTATTCTCTCAATCCTTATCAGCACTGAACTTTTGTTAACCTAGTTTTACTCAGACCTGTATTAAAAAAAATATTAATATCATCTTGAAATAAATTATTATGATATAATACACGTACATTATAAAGCTGAAAAGTTTGTGTCTTTGGTTAACGCGCATGTCTCAAGAGCTACTAATTAGATTTGCAAAAATAAGATGCATTTGATAGTAACATGCCACTACTTAAGGAAGCAGAGCAATCAAGGTAATAACTATTTTTGTCCCTTTGTTGGCAAAAGGAATATATGGCGTTCTAGTCTAGTGGCCAAACCTGGTTGCGAAAGTTGAGATCACTGTTTCGACTTCTGCAGAGGCGAACATAAATATTTCGTACTTGCATTATTTGTGTTGCAACTACTCGATCCACTCGACCACTACGGTTGATATATTATATATATCGTTGTCTATTTTATACATTTTATACACACATACATATCATCACGCCAAGTCCCTAACGGGGTAGGCAGAGAGTATAGAGCGCCAGTTCTCTCTAGACTTACATACCTCTTTCGCTTCGTCCACATTCATCCGTCTCTTCATACATGTTCGTCGGTTTCGAGTACTCTTAACGTTCCCGTCCTTCAGAGTCCGATCTATTTGATCCAGGTAGTTGGAACGTGGCCTTCCTCTGCCTCTTCTTGCACACACTTTTGCTTTGTATATCTGTTTCGTCAATCTTTCTTCACTCATCCTTTCTATGTGTCCAAACCAACGTAACATGCCTTTCTTCATCTTTACAATCACGCCCTCATTCACGCCAGTTGATTTGCGAATCCCTTCATTGCGGATTCGATCTAATATCGTTACGCCGCACATTTTCCGAAGAGATCGAGATTTCGAGAAGACATTTTATATATCTATACATATACAGGATTTGCTTAGTTTACCCAGACCGGGTGGATTTGAGTGGGACCGTCCGAAGGTAATGTTATAAACGGTCACAGCGCGGCGTTGATTTTACCGACAAAGGTCGGCCTGAAGGGAAACGATAGTAAAAATTGTGCCGACTCAGCTAATGCATTTACGCCCTTTTCATACCTCCAGAGAATAATCAAACAAAAAGCCTTAATGACTATTAATGAAGATAATTAAATATTGCTTACGTTGAATTTATCAGTAGTTGAATATTATAGAAATGATATTGAGCATGAAATGAAAAGAAACAAACTCGTTGCTACCTCGTACCTAAGTTATGTGAATTAGATTCCTTAGGTAATGTAACAATGCATAAATTATCATTATTTATTATTAATATCATCATTATTTATTATTAATATCATAATTATTTATTATTATTACCATCATCTTACACTCTTTAATTAACATTATTTATTATCGTTACACATTTTCACATGGATCTAAGGTCTGTCAAAGGGTCTACGCAGGCTCTAAGTCTACGCAGAGATATCCCACTCTTATTAATGCGAACGTTTGTGATTATGTTTGTTCCTTTTTCACGAAAAATCTATTATAAGTAAATAGAGATTATAAGCTGGGTTAATATTTAGGCACTACTTTATTCGCGAAATAAGTCTAAGTATGAATTTTTTTACGCGTGTGATTCCGCGGCTCATTGCTCGACGCTAAAACTTATTCGTATTTTGGTAATGGTAATTTAGACCTTCCAGGTCAGTCATGAAACCACTTTACAAAGACTACTATATGAACTAGTTGGGGACCAAGGATTGGTAGAGGTGTTCTATTGGTCTTCAATATGAAGACCATTCCACTAAGAACACGCCCAGACTGTGCTTTAGACATTGATAAGATTATAGTGGCCAATAAGGGAATGTCTTATGTCAAGCGACTAGCCTAGAATAGTATGTAATACGTCGCGCCCTGGGCATTACCGACCAGATGCAGATGTCAGCGCTATAATTAAATGCAGCGTTCTCGAATCCTTATCCACCATTAGGTCTCATGCTACCCGGAAGCAGTGCTCTTCTGCTACGGTCTTAAGTATATAAGAGGGAGGTTTGTCTCAAGTTCGACTAATCCGGAGATCCTTGAAAGATTGCTGGTTTCCAAATCTCTTTTGATTTGGACAGTCAGAAGTTTTTTTATACCTTATGCCTGAGACAATTCCACACAAATTGACCTTTCATTCCACTTCATCCACTTCTATTCCACACAAACTAGACAACGATATATTTACCTATATAGATAGATATATACATAAATACATAGAACATCCTGCCCTCAGCGGGATTCGAACCTGAGACCTCAAGTTTCGCAGTCAGGAGCTCTAACCACTAGACGATCGTCAATTTTGATTTATTTTTACATATATCGACATGGTATCGGCGAAGCTTGCGAAATTGTATTTAATCGTCTATACGCTGGTCTGTATTGCATTATTGGTTGCAACTTTATTAGTATTGCATTTGTTCGAGATTGCAAACATGTATGTACGATTAAGTTTATTTTTCCATTATATATACATATAGGTGTATAATTTTAGTTGTTCGGGTTCCATAAATAACTCGGTCTTTAGATAACGTTAGGATGGTTCTACACCTAGAACAAGTGGATACCCTTTCGAAATAGGTAAATTTTGTTACTAAAGTTATTAAAAATGTTACTGATTTTTAATTTGACCTTACCCTACAATTAATTTTAACAAAAAATACATGTGAATTATCCATACTGATGACTTTATTAACATTCGCATAACAACAGTAGAACAATGTAGGTAACATAATTATGCAAATGATGGTTTTCAGCCAAAGTATAGAGATCAAAATTTCTGAAGTTTATTTATTTATTTATTTAATATTCATGCACAATTCAAGTACAATGGTGGACTTTGGAATACCTCAGTATGATAATATCTTAACAAATCTGCCAATACCTAGATATTTTCACGTTGTAAAGCCAAGGTAACGTACATTTCTTCATTCAGACTCATCCGGTTTGCGTATTGTATGAGGTCGATGCATATTGCATTTTGATGTATGTTACAATTTCTACATAATTTCCTTTATAGAACCAAAGCATTGTTGTGTCTACATAGCACAGTGGCTGCGTAGAGATGCATTAAATATGTTGCGGCTGGATCGATTTTGATGTGACTTACATTGGCGGATCATGTTATCAGTTTATTTATAAGAGTTTGGTAATTGGTTACTTCAACAAGTCAATTTTATGTGTAATATATCTATAAAAATTAAAATGAATGACTAAATGAGTTGCTAAGCGCAAAACTCGAGAACGGCTGAACCGATTTGGCTGATTTGTTTTTTTTTTTATGTTTGATGAGGTCTGGGGAAGGTTCTTATGCAGAGAATAAACGTAAAAAATATGAGGATAAAAAAGAAACATCAATTTTCTTTTCCCACACAAACCACTCTGTCTCCAGCTGTTAACCATTGACTGAGAAATATGGCAGGCAGGACAAGATCTGTCGGGACAGCTTAATATATATAAATTACGTGTCACTTGTTTGTCCGCGATGGGCTTCTAAACTACTTAACCGATTTCAATAAAATTTGCACACCGTGTGCAGCATACAGCACAATTGGACCCGATAGGTGGCGCTGCGATCGTGTTTCAGGAAATTTTACTTCTGCAGCCGGGCGAAGCTGGGTGGACAGCTAGTTTATCATAGAAATTACCTTGGGTGATTCCGTGGGGCACGTGTATTTATCTACTCGTAGACCTTTATAGGAAAAATTGTGACGAAAGGTATGCAAGACCGCTATACAATGCGAATCTGGTATAAAAGGCAGATGAAGACCATATCAATATAGATACTAGATGAAATGAATCGTACATTTAAGGATAAGAGTATCTAGTCGAAACTGGCAAGCATGTACATAGGTATGAAGAGACTGGGCCAGTAAGGACTAGTGCACTACTCTCTCTGCCCCGTGAGGGTCAAGGTATGATGATATGTATGTATATTTATTCAAAGTACTTACATGTGCTATTTCCTTTACACCTGTGCTGAGCATATAATATGCATGTATAATGAAGTAAGCATGTATAAAGCATGAGAATATAATAAAAAACATAGTTGTCATGAAATTGATAGATTAATTTTCAGTAATAAAACATATTATATATGTGTTAATTTAGCTAATAATCTATATCTGGTCTAAATATGATTTAATTCCGCTCAGTAGTTTTTGCGTGAAGAAACAAACATTCTCACAATCTCTCGCATATATAATATTAGTAGCAATATTATCTAAGAATACACCTAAATTGTAGGTTAAATATAAAAAAACGTATTTTTCTAATCATCTCCTACAAGAGACCTCGAACGAGATCGTAGAGGTGTAACTCACACGTTTCGTCTTCGATACAGAATCTGTTTCAGTAGTATCAGGCACTATTTTACCCAAGTCTTTGAACTCACATCGTTTTCCACCAGAAAGCTTGAGGTGTGTGCTGTACTTATTATCAGAAAAACTCATTGGTGAATGTCAGGTAACCACCACGACTATTTAACCATTTTTTTTCGACAAGAACATATAAACCATCAATATTCAAATACACATTACTCCAAATAAAATATCAATTTAAACTGTGCTGCTCAGACTTATCTCCCCTATGCTCCCCTTTTTTACTTATAAACATCGGAGGATGACTAAAGTTTATAAGCAAAATAAAAAATAAAATATCCTTATAATAACCTCCTCCTTTTTAAAGTTGGTTAGAAAGGGGACTAAAACTAATTTTATAACTTATGTATTTCAATAAATACCTGAAATTTTCAATTTAGGTAGTGTTTTTCAATTCGTTTCTCCCAAGTTATCAACACAAGTTCACAATGACTTTTCCTAGCACAGAGTAGCCGTTTTAGCTGTGGCGGAAGACTGCGATACTGGCCATGAATTACCTCGCGGTCGATTATATACGAATGTGATGCGAGTCTGATAATGGTCGAATTGCGGGCGCACACGCAGTCGTACGCTTGGCGTGCACTACGAACTGCACGCGGATTTTACTCATTACTCGAAAAAACCTAGCGTCGTTATTATCTATTCATGATATGGATGCCAGTCCTTTGATCGAACGAATTAAAAGACTAATTAAGTTTTTTTTACACACAATAACACACTAAAGACCACAATAACATATTTATCCAAAGTTCTTGATTCCTGCCAAAACTCTACAAAATTTGCTTACTCCAAAGTGTTTTAAAAAAAAACCCGCGGGCGGAGTAACGCCAACAGTGATAATTTTTTCTTTACGAAAGTGATCGTGGTGGCCAAGTCGTTTAAGTAGTCATCTGCAACTTATGATTGAACGTTCGAAACCCGACTGTCCCAACTAGTTTTCTCTACATAACAACCGTGATTAGTCACATTACGAGCTTTACGGTGGAGGAATATATATGAAACTAGCATACGTTTGAGAAGAAATTCAAATGTGCTTGAGAAACGGATATGGATTCGCCACCTGTCATTTCAGCATCTAAATATATCTTCGGCGATAAGAGGGTGTGTAACTAAACACCTGTTAAATGGCTTGACCAATTTGGATGAAATTTTGTATGTACATTTTAGAGTGGGTCGTGTTGGATAGTTTGAAAATACAATTGAACCACTAGATGTTAAAGGAGTTTTTAATTTATAAATTTTCAACGCCGTGTTATTACACTAGTTTCAAGGCGTAGAAAATCATTAATAAATTCAAAGACACCATGTACAGCCATCCTTGAAACGCAGCAACCTATTTGCCATGTGCCAAAGAGGGAGTTGTTGACTCCTTGGAACAGTTTGTGAGAATGTGTGAATATAAGGCACTTAATAACCATTTGATTAACTGTATAACTGAGTGTCGCAATCAGGAAGGAATTCAAACCATCCATTGCATGTAGCTGTAGCTGTGTGCTTAAAACAGTCTGATTATAAATTGGTAAGAGTGGTGGCCGTGGTGGCCGAGTTGTTCGAGTAGTTGCCTGAAACATAAAGATTGCAAGTTGGACTCACCCCGTGAAAAGTAGGTACAGAATACCTGTACACCTCTGCCTAACCCTTCGGGAACCCCTGAGGGAAGGTGTGCGAATAATATATACCTATATATAGATTATTAGTTGGTACATGTTATCATACCTACACCAAATCTTATGTTGAATGAAAACACAATGGCTACCCAATTAGTAATTCGAAGCTCTATAGGTACATACATATACATACAATATACGTGCTATTATACTGTTCAGCAATTAGCATTTCGTAATATATTCCTTAACCCGGGCCAATGACGTGAGAATGACTAATTGTGCAGAGATTGACGTCGGGTTATAGCCCTGGACATAATAAAACAGAATTCCCCTCAAGACTTTGAGTATTTTTAAGTAAGAGGTTTACCCCTTCCCCTTGACGCTATTTAATATAAAAAATAACAAATTTTGTTTGTGTTTTGAAAGAGTTTCATTGAAGTTGATTTAAAAACAACTATTTTTGTTATTTTATCCTGATATTGATAATACATACCTTGATATTGATATGTACGAGTAAAATAATATTCTCGTGGAGAAAGTTACTCAAGATTTTTCTATATCTCGCATTTCGCTTCCAGAATAGCTATACAAGGATTACAACAAGACTAAATAATTAACCCAGTCATGTGTGATTTGCGATATTTTGGGTATTCGTTATCTACTTATAAATTAATAAATAATATAATATATCCTCACGCCTTCCCACAAGGGTCCCCGAAGGGGTAGGCAGAGGTGTATAGGTAATACCCACACACCCACTTTCCGCCAGAGGTATATTAGGTGCCAACGTGACAGATGGCGAGTCCATCGCCGTTACTCAAGCACGACTATACATACGCCTTTGAATTCTTCTCAGACGTATGCAGGTTTCCTCTCGATGTTTTCCTTCACCGTAAAGCTCGTGGTGTGACTAATCACTGTACTTAAGTTTAGAAAAACTCATTGGTACAGTCGTGATTCGAACTTGCGACCTTTGCGTCGCAGGCAACTGCTCGAACCACTCGGCCACCACGGCTCTTTTTAATATTATAAATTAATATAATAAAATTAATAAATAAATTATATCAAAACGTAAACGATGCACTTGATTTTAATAATTCACATTGATGTAACTCGGTACAAATCAATTACCTACATATAATTTGCTCAGCCTAGCTTAGGAACTTAGAACAGCTATTAATAATGTATTTTCATTGTGAAACAATAAATACTACACATAGGCGTAATAAGTACCTTTAGTTTATTTAAGTGTTGTATTTGTAATTTGTCTCCTTGAATACATAATTTACACTTTAATATGTATCAAAAGGAGATTGAAAAAAAAATCCATCGTTCCTAAGAAGTGCCTGATAAGAGAAGAAATCCCTGATGATCAACATTTTTTTTCATCAACACAATTTCCATCATAGATGTTTTCAGCGTCGTTTCTACATACTGGTTTTATTTGCAAGTAATTGTGTCTAAAAAAGAATTCATTACAACCCGATATCTCAATGTTATCGGACAGTGAATCATAAACCTGACTTTCACAGTGTCCGTAACGATAACAGATATCAAGATAACCCAATGATGTTGAAACCGGGAGGTTTATTCTTATCCTATAGGTATTTTTTATTGTTCAATGTAGCAAGTTCGAATCCCGCATGTACCAAGCTTTTCTGAATTTAAATACAGTGCTTAATCACACTATGATAATAATAATAATATATCCTCACGCCTTCCCACAAGGGTCCCCGAAGGGGTAGGCAGAGATGTATAGGTAATACCCACACACCCACTTTCCGCCAGAGGTATATTAGGTGCCAACGTGACAGATGGCGAGTCCATCGCCGTTACTCAAGCACGACTATACATACGCTTTTGAATTTCTTCTCAGACGTATGCAGGTTTCCTCTCGATGTTTTCCTTCACCGTAAAGCCCGTGGTGTGACTAATCACTGTACTTAAGTTCAGAAAAACTCATTGGTACAGGCGGGATTCGAACTTGCGACCTTTGCGTCGCAGGCAACTGCTCGAACCACTCGGCCACCACGGCT
>JACCPG010006147.1:0-26146 GCA_016069955.1 Drepana arcuata | reverse complement strand
TCTTTAACGTTCCCGTCCTTGAGAGTCCGATCTATTTGATCCAGGAAGTTGGAACGTGGCCTTCCTCTGCCTCTTCTTGCACACACTTTTGCTTTGTATATCTGTTTCGTCAATCTTTCTTCACTCATCCTTTCTATGTGTCCAAACCAACGTAACATGCCTTTCTTCGTCTTTACAATCACGCCCTCATTCACGCCAGTTGATTTGCAAATCTCTTCTTTGCGGATTCGATCTAATATCGTTACGCCGCACATTTTTCGAAGAGATCGCATCTCGACTGCATTCAAGCTATTTTCATGCTTCCTCTGACATACCCAGGATTCGCTGCCATACAATAAGGTAGGTACCAATATCGCGTTGTGGACAGCAACTCGACAACAACCATATCAATACGCCTTCACAGGTCAGGCAGAGATAATGAAGCAGCAGGTCTCCTTAAACTTACAATGAGGTGGAGCAAGTAGGAGCGATAGAAAAGAGAAAATAGGACAAGATCTCTCATTAAGAGAGGAATGTCTGCTTTAAAGAAGTTTAATTAATTTGTTCTTTTCTTAGACTTATCCCAATTAAACTTCATACACTCAACTCCTTCTTAGCCTCAACATTGATCAGTCACTTCTTAATGTTCAATCTATACTAATATTATAAAGCTGAAGAGTTTGTTTGAACGCGCTAATCTTAGGAACTACTGGTTGGAATTGAAAAATTATTTTTGTGTTGGATAGTCCATTTCTCTAGGAAGGCTTTAGGCTATATAACAACACGCTACGACCAATAGGAGCGAAGCATAAATGAATAATTTTGCCAGAACGGGAAAAAATATTACTTTTTGAGAGCTTCCGTTGCGTGCGCTGCGTAAACGGTTCAAGTTACACAAATATCATGTATAAGGGAATTGTTCCTCTTTAAAAGTTCAAAAAAAAAGTCCGCGACAGCATATGTCTATCTTTTAAGATTGACTCACTATAACCTTTTTTATGGCAATCAAGTCCACGATGGGCTCCTGAACTACTTAACCGATTTCAATCAAATTTGCACACCGTGTGCAGTTTGATCCAATTTAAAAGAAAGGATAGCTTACAACACAATTGGACCCGATAGGTGGCGCTGCGATCGTGTTTCAGGAAATTTTACTTTTTCACCCGGGCGAAGCTGGGCGGGACAGCTAGTGTTTTCATAAGACTCATAAATCTGCATACGTTTGAGAAGAACTTCAAGCAAACAAGTCGTGCTTAAGAAAAGGTGACGGTATCATCATCTATCACGTTGGTACATAAATATATATCCAGGTAAAAAGTATATCCCTTTCGGGGACTTTGTGGGAAGATTAAGATATAATCATTATTATTATTATCCTCACGCCTTCCCACAAGGGTCCCCGAAGGGGTAGGCAAAGGTATAGGTAATATAGATAATACCCATGCACCCACCTTCCGCCGGAGATGTATTCCATCGCAGTTACTCAAGCACGACTATACATATGCCTTTGAATTGCTTCTCAGACAGACGTATGCAGGTTTCCTCTTGATGTATTTCACCGTAAAGCTCGTGGTGTGACTAATCACTGAACTAAAGTTCAGAAAATGATATAATGAGTGGAATAAAAAGAAATTACATATAATTTTACAAAATGTTTTTATTTAGCACTAAAAATAAATAATAATTTATAAAAACTCAAGGACTAAAATCATTTCTTCTTCATCTTATCACAAAGTAGGGGGCGGTATGGGTATTTTTCTCAAGAATCGGCTTTTCGACTGTGTAACGGGAGTTTGGTGGTTGGAAAATGGTGGAGACTGGGCCGACATTGGCGACGCTAATGGCATGTAAGGATTAATAGACGGAGACATCTGTCTGTCTTGAACAGCCAAGTTTTGAGCCAAAGCATTGGCATACTGCGAAGCTATTTGAGGCTCTTGGCGGATTTGGGTGTTCAGTGCATCACGGTTTAGGTTTTGAGACCCTTTCACCACGATCAAGTCTGGCTTTTGATGAGCCCTCCCATCTGGAACTCTCTGCATTATTTGCGTCTGACCTCGCATCGGTACTGCATTCTGAGGCATTACTCCTCTTAAGATAATGGCTTTTTCAGGTTGCATGCTTCGTCGTTCTGCCATTTGCTGAACTGGGGCCATTCCTGCTAATTGAGCTGCTTGAGGGTTTTTATTGCTAAGAACATTTGTCAGCATCGATGCTACCATATCTCTTGTCAATTGACGTTGACAGTTTGATAACAATAACTGGGTGGTTAAAAATAAGCTTAACGTTATCGTGTGTTTAAGGTCCATTTTTAACTGAAAATAAATGAGAAGTATGAAGAATATACGTAGAAATCACAGATGCCTAGCTAGCTGGCTTTTAAGCGTATATATTTGAGAAACGATCACGTGGTTTTGTGCTTAAGTCTTAAGACCAAGTCCCAAACTTAGCAAAGCTTGTACTATGGGAACTGGACAACGATTTACATACTTATATAGACAGGCAACGCAACGCCAACATTAAAGATGTCATTAAGAACAAAAAAAAATATCTTACCTGATATTACAAATAAGATTTAACTTATGCGTTAGATATTTCTTGTTCATCGCTTTTATAAAACGGTATTTTATCTCTACACGTTGCAAAATCTCAGAGCGTTGATAAGGTCAATTATACATATCATAATATGTATGGATGTATGTAATGAAATACTTTATCTTAACAATGTTCTCGATAAAATTAATTATCAGAGATCGGAGTGGCGAAATATTTACAAGGAAACGACCACATTCCTGGTCGACTTCGAACTTACAAACGCTAAGTTTGTGTGTGTGCTATTTATCTCGCACCAATTATTTATTTGAAGTAGATGGCTTGGAACTGAGTTTCTTTATTACCTGGATTCTTTATTCCCGCGGGATCATATACAACTGTTTATCAGCGGTTACAAAAAAAAAAACAATATAAATCTTTATCGCATATATTATTTCAATACAATTACAACATTGCTATGTTCTACGTACAATAAATAATTAAAAAGACCTAAATTAACTTTGTGTAATTGAAGTGTATGAAGTCTTTATTGTTATGGACACCATAAACAATAATAACAAGTAAAACTGGCGTGAACCATAGATTCATTATGGCGCGAAATTCAACTGTCATCTGGAGACAAAACAATTGATGTAACATTCATTCAATACCCGAGTTCTCTTAATGGACGCTAACTTGTTTTCTTTTGCTTGCAACTCATAGACAGTAATATTTACAAAAATGGCGGCTGAATTGTAACCTGTCTCAGATACTTCCCTGAGCTAGCTGGCGCTAGTGGCGACGAAACACAGTCACAAAATGGCCGACCGCATTGACAGTTAAGTGCGGCCATATTGCTAATAGGTAACTCAAAAATTACAACAGCATTATCGGGACATGTGCACGAGTTTTTGGGACATTGGCAAGTGTTTTTAGGACATTGGCATGTGTTTTTAGGACATTGGCATGCGTTTTTGGGACATTGGCATGCGTTTTTAGGACATTGGCATGCGTTTTTGGGACATTGGCATGCGTTTTTGGGACATTGGCATGCGTTTTTGGGACATTGACATTCAGTTTTGAAACAACCACAGTCGCTGTTCATGCTCCCACATCTGCACAGTCTAAAGTTTTGCACAGAAATATCTTGATTTGGAGCTAAGATCTCATACGAAATCAGTCTATTGCCGCAACTGCAGGATTCTAAACTCGGACAATCACATTTAGGGAACTGTAAAAACTCGACAGGTGTCAAGAAAGTTGGTGTGTCAATCGGAACTTGGTACATTGACAGATCAGGAGTGTAATAAGCTTCTGTGTATAGCGGCCTAAAGGTTGGTACCTCCGCATTCTGGACGGGATACACTGGACCCATTCGACATTGACACGGTCCCGTACATCCACAGGGTTTGACGTCATACGACAACCCCAACGATTGAAGAATGTTGACAGGTTTTAAGCAAACTGGCGACTCTTTATCATAATAAGCAACCAAATTACATTGGCACCCGTTTTGTCCGCAGTTGCAGGTCGGTTTAAAACTCAATGTGTTAATCAAGGGGCCACTGCATTTGGTGGGGTTGCCACATCCACAGGGACATCGGGGTAGATCAATAATTGGACAGATATTTGTAGTGCCAGTATTAACTTTTGGTAGACATTTTAAGGCACTTTTTATGAGTGATTGGATTGTGTTTCTTGTTGTCTGCTGGCTGGTTGCCTGTAAAAAAAAATACGGTTTTGATGGTTTAGGGCTTTTTCGCTTCGAGCCTCACCGGCGAGATGTATCGTCTAAAAATTTGAATATTATCTTTGGTTTGCAAAAGTGTTAATGATCAATTTAAACTTCAATCCTTGATCATTAACACTTCTTTTTAAACCAGAATTCGAATTAATATATAGCTCGTGGGAAGCGTGCGGTGACGATGACGCGAGTACCATGATTTAAGTTCACCCAAAAAGTGCTTAACGCACGCAAAGAAGTTTTTAATTCAAAAGTCGAATTAAATATACTTACATGACAAATTAATACGAATAAGAAAAATGCTGCTTTATAACTCATCGTTCTCTTTCAAACAATTTGGCGTTAGTGATGTACTTCCGAAGTAAAACACCGTTTTATATAATACAAATTATCTATACACTTATATTTATGGAATTTCGTAAAAATACATCGTCGAAATTACGTATTTTTACTTAATTTTTTACTCAATATGTAGATAAGTTTGATCAAGTTGATTACGAAGCAATTATAACATGGCATTTTCATATTTTATCATGTTGCGTAAACCCAGTTACAAGAAGTTCTACGGTATCCTTTCCCACTTACTTGTCTATACCTACACTAGTCCCTTACGGGGTACGCAGAGAGAATAGAGCGCCAGTTCTCTCTAAACTTGCATACCACTTTCGCTTCGTCCACATTCATCAGTCTCTTCATACACGTGTCCGATCGATTTGATCTAGGTAGTTGGAACCGCTTCCGCTTCTTATGCAGGCTTCCTGCATGCCTCTGAGAAGAAATTCAAAGGCGTATGTATAGTCGTGCTTGAGTAACGGCGATGGACTCGCCATCTGTCACGTTTGCACTTCAAATATATCTCTGGCGGAAAATGGGAGTGGTATTAACCTATACACTTTCTATCTCTCTTTAGAACTCCATGCGGGCGAAGCCGCGGGCATAAGCTAGTTGATATATAAATTATTGCATCAGTGGCGGGGGCTTCCCGCTGGCGAGGACATTCTTCATGGTCTTCATCATACTCGGGATGAGACCTACCTACCGACCACCTAATATACCTTTGGTGGAAAGTGGCCTTGTCAGAAGGCGTGAGGATATGTCTTTTATTTCATGAATACCAAATATATATTGCATACAAGTTATACGTAGGTACATGTGTATTTACCAAAATATGTTATTACATGAATAAGGCTGCATTTTTGCTATGTAAGAGAGGTAGGGCATAACGGGTTTCCCGTTCGAATTTGTATCTGCCCGACTGGGGCAGGACCTCCACCTTATAGAAGTCCGTAGCCAAATAACACAATTTATTGTGTTGTGTTCCTACGCGGTGAATAAGGTTTCCAGTAATGAGCTCCTTGGGGTGGGGGGAGGATTGTTGTATTGCGTTGGCAGCAGAGGGTTTAGTCTCATTATGCTGCCAACACAGCACAACTCTCCGAACACAGAGTGGCAACGCGCAAGTGATACTTCGGTATTGTAAGCGTAAATAGGCTGCGGTAACCGTTTTCCATCCGGTGGGCCATATGATTGATTGCCACTCTTGTTGTATAAAAAAAAAATTACCTACATTTGTAGGTAGTTTAAAAAGTATGTATGTACATACAGATATAAATACATACATTGTATGTTGGATTTTCTATCTTAATAATTTCATTATAACCGTTGATGTTCGTTCGTACCTACCTTATTGTATGGCAGCGAATCCTGGGTATGTCAGAGGAAGTATGAAAATAGCTTGAATGCAGTCGAGATGCGATCTCTTCGAAAAATGTGCGGCGTAACGATATTAGATCGAATCCGCAATGAAGAGATTCGCAAATCAACTGGCGTGAATGAGGGCGTGATTGTAAAGATGAAGAAAGGCATGTTACGTTGGTTTGGACACATGGAAAGGATGAGTGGAGAAAGACTGACGAAACAGATATACAAAGCAAAAGTGTGTGCAAGAAGAGGCAGAGGAAGGCCACGTTCCAACTACCTCGATCAAATAGATCGGACTCTGAAGGACGGGAACGTTAAGAGTACTCGAAACCGACGAGCATGTATGAAGAGACTGATGAATGTGGACGAAGCGAAAGAGGAATGTAAGTCTAGAGAGAACTGGCGCTCTATACTCTCTGCCTACCCCGTTAGGTACTTGGCGTGATGATATGTATGTATGTTCGTTGATATGAATTAGTTCATAAAAAAACCATAACATTATGTACTATAAACATATGCATACAATCCGTTTTTCTCGTACATCAAATCCGAATTTACTATTATGAGAGCCGTGGTGGCCGAGTGGTTCGAGCAGTTGCCTGCGACGCAAAGGTCGCAAGTTCGAATACCGACTGTACCAATGAGTTTTTCTAAAACTTAAGTACAGTGATTAGTCACACCACGAGCTTTACGGTGAAGGAAAACATCGAGAGGAAAACCTGCATACGTCTGAGAAGAAATTCAAAGGCGTATGTATAGTCGTGCTTGAGTAACGGCGATGGACTCGCCATCTGTCACGTTGGTACCTAATATACCTCTGGCGGAAAGTGGGTGTGTGGGTATTACCTATACACCTCTGCCTACCCCTTCGGGGACCCTTGTGGGAAGGCGTGAGGATATATATTATCCGATATGGTATAAAGGAAAAGAAATTTAAAAAAATCCAATTACTATATTTTACTTTGAGCTAAATCCAACTTCTATTATAATTCTAAACATCTAAAGTTTTATACATACATATAACGATCTATGTACAAAGATACATTTATATATATAACGCCTTGTAAAAATATATAGTGTAACAATTTTACAATGGTAAATGCATTAACAGAATTTGAACTTTAACATCATAATAACAAAGCTTACTTTAATAACGTCGTGTACTAGAAGTTCACCGCGGTTTCGCTTGTTGAAAATTTTACTTCACTGGAAGTTTTTTTTAATACATATTATGTATCAATAACGCCGTGGTGGCCGAGTGGTTCGAGCAGTTGCCTGCGACACAAAGATCGCAAGTTCGAATCCCGACTGTACCAATGAGTTTTTCTATACTTAAGTACAGTGATTAGTGACATGAGCTTTACGGTAAAGGAAAACATCGAGATGAAGCCTGTACACGTCTGAGAAGACGTTCAAAGACGTATAGTCGCGCTTGAGTAACGGCGATGGACTCTATCTCTCTTTAGAACTCCATGCGGGCGAAGCCGCGGGCATAAGCTAGTTGATATATAAATTATTGCTTCAGTGGCGGGGGCTTCCCGCTGGCGAGGACATTCTTCATGGTCTTCATCATACTCGGGATGAGACCTATATGCTTGTCCACGCACTTCACTGCGCACTTCTCAAAATCTATTGTGCATTTGTCGACCTGCAAAATAAATAATAATAATAAACTCACAAAGCATTTCTTATACTTAATCTAGCGACCAGTCTCTTTTTAAGCAAGGATGCCTGTGTTAGCAGACTCCGCTCTTCTATAACTACGAGTATCATGATATGTGTGAGGTGTGAGGTGTGTGTGTGTGTGTGTGTGTGTGTGTGTGTGATTCTGTGTGTGTGTGAATAAATTTAAGCAAATACAATATTAAAAAGCCGTGGTGGCCGAGTGGTTCGAGCAGTTGCCCGCGACGCAAAGGTCGCAAGTTCGAATCCCGACTGTACCAATGAGCTTTTCTGAACTTAAGTACAGTGATTAGTCACACCACGAGCTTAACGGTGAAGGAAAACATCGAGAGGAAACCTGTTAGTTTAGTTAATTAGTCGTGCTTGAGTAACGGCGATGGACTCGCCATCTGTCACGTTGGCACCTAATATACCTCTGGCGGAAAGAAGGTGTGTGGGTATCACCTATACACCTCTGCCTACCCCTTCGGGGACCCTTGTGGGAAGGCGTGAGGATATATTATATATTTAATACAATATTAACGGTTAAGAATAACCATTCACTTAAAAATATTTATCCTACTACATATATAATATTATAAATGCGCATGCGCATGCTAATGTGGACGAAGCGAAAGAGATATGCAATACTAAAGAACTGGAGCTCTATACTCTCTGTCTACCCCGTTAGAGACTCGGCGTGATGATATGTATGTATATTAATAGGCTGTCAATTTATGACGCACCGCTAAGCGTACCACTAAAACAATATTAATCCAAATCCTGTTATCATTACTCAGTCGGAGGCACATGACTTCAATAGCAAGATGAATGCGCCGATAAAAAGACAATTAAAAAAAATACATTCAATGTTGATGTGCATACCGACTTGCCTGACAGCTGTCAGTGAGTTGGCGCGGTCACATACAATGACAGCTGTCTGTGATTCGTTTTGGCGGGCTTTGGGGCATGTGCGCGCCATTATCGATAAACCAGTGTTCTGAATAACATCTTCTATACCGCTCCAATATATACGTAACAAAGGTTTCATGTTTTTTTTTCCAAAAACAATGTCGGTATGAACATTGTAAAATACATAGAACTGTCAAATTCAAAAAGTCCAGAGTTGCTATTCCGTCAGATTTATAAATTAATAGTTACGGTATTAAATAAATATACTAACGGTTTCCTGACTAGGGTCCGGCCCCAGTCGGTCTCTGGCCGAGTCATTGCAGTCCATCACACAACGCTGGAGACGATTTTGAAAATGGTTGATTTCACTCTGAAACACAAAAAAAGTTTAGTGAGCTGGTGCTCTATATACACTCTCTGCCTACCCCGGGACTAGGCGTGATGATATGTATAGATAGTGCCATCCACGAAGACGCGCCCCACTATTATTCCCTATAGTTTATAGTGTAAGTTTGCAACCTTCCACTAATGTTTGAGTATTATCGGTACACACTGATTACCTTTGAGTGCACATGCACACTACAATTAATAGACTCAGGTCATACTCCCCGCATCCCACGTCCCCTCGACTAGAAATTGGTGGGGCGCATCTTCGTGGAAGGCCCTATCTATACAAATCATCACTTTAGTAGGCAGATTTATATATAGTATATAATATACTAACCTGCACATAATTATTAGCCTGATTCAATGACGAAGTGCAAGTCTCAATGCAACCGTGAACCCTCTCCAGTGAAGTCTGCTGGTCATCGCAGCACCTTGCAGCACACCTGTGCATGTCACCCTGAAGACAAGGCGGACAATTTTAGAAATACTAATTGCTCTCAATTTGAGATAGTCTAGTAACAATGCTTGCTGCAGGAAAATATATATATTTTTTTATACAACAAGAGTGGCAAACAAAACTCTCCGAACACAGAGTGGCAACACGCAAGTGATACTTCAGTATCGTGAGCGTAAATAGGCTGCGGCGGAGCTGACGCTCTATACCCTTTGCCTACCCCATTAGGGACCTGGCGTGATGATATGTATGTATGTACCTATACACTTCTGCCTAACCCTTCGGGACCCTAGTGGGAAGGCGTGAGGATAAATCAATATATAATTTCGCTACTTCTGTTTAATTATTTGCCATTTTCAAATGTTTATAGTTTTTATTTATTTTATTTTATTTATTTATATATGCTTTATTACATACATACATACATATAGCGCCTCTTTCCCGTAGGGGTAGGCAGAGACCACTTCTACAATCTACAATCCACTTGCTACGATCCTTACATACTTCTTTCACTTTGTCCACTTTCATTATTCTCTTCATACATGTCCTTTGGTTTAGGGTACTCTTGACCTGGCCTTCTTTCAAGACGTCCCTAATATGCTTTATTGTACACTATATTTAATGTAGATACTACATCATATGCAAAAAGTAATATTGGCGGTCTTATCGCACTTGGTGATCTCTTCCAGACAACCATTGGGTGGAATACGTTAGTATCTAAATATTTTTTTTTTTTTTATTATTAATAAAAGTTTTTAATGTATGAAGAGACTGATGAATGTGGACGAAGCGAAAGAGGTATGTAAGTCTAGAGAGAACTGGCGCTCTATACTCTCTGCCTACCCCGTTAGGGACTTGGCGTGATGATATGTATGTATGTATAGTTTTTAATTCAATAAGTTATTGCATAAGACGACATCATGCTTTCCGTTTGTAGCAGTAAAAACATAACCTCAAATAAACTCACTTGCATTTTCCTCAAGTAACTCCTATCCAGTTCATTGACTAGGTTTGTCATTTCCTGTTCTATTCTATATTTTTGTGCTTCAACCATTTTGATTAAAGTTTTGTTAAATGCTTGCGTATAAATACAAAAAAATATATAATAATATGATAGTCGATATATGGTTCAGCAACTACTCCGCTCTGAACTACAAACTACAAACTCAAATTAAATTTACTCTTAACGAAACCACTTAAGGTTTAAAACCGAACGAATGGTTAGTATTCAGCTGCATTAGTCTTGTGACAGACCAATTTGACAGATTAACTTCATATTTTTGGTGTAAGGCTTAGGACATAAATAATAAAGCCTAACTTTAATCAGGCCAGCCACGGTTTTAGGCCACACTGGCCTAAAACTGTGGCTGGCCTGTAACAAGCAGTGGGTGAATGTAAGCTGAATATGTTAATGATTGATATTAATTAATTTTCTGCCAGTTCATGACTTACATGGTGTTTATATTAAAATGGCATCACATAGTTTTATCAATTTATTCGATCAAATTGATCTAGGTAGGTAAAATCTAAAAGAAGTCATTACAACAGACTCATAATGAATCAAAATACATATAACAGAAAAATAAATATGCAACATATTCCGTTATAATAATAAAAAAAATGTATAAAATTATTATAACCCTAGTCCCAATAAGAATCCATTCAACAAATCTTTGTCGAATTTTAATTTACAAGATTCACATGACAAAGAAGCAGGTTTGTCAAATATACCCGGATAAACTGGCTCAGCTGGGGGTGGTGGCAAGAACATTGCCGATTCGTCTATGATAAATATTTCATCTGGCGGTGGTACAAGTAGAGACTTTATTTCCTGTGGCAGCACTGGACACGGCGATGGCGGCAAACTTATCTGAGTTGTTGCACATGGAGTAGGTGACATATATAATGTTGGTGTTGGCACTACTGTGACTGTCGATGTTGGTTGTAATGATGTTGGGAGGAAGTATGCTGAGGTGGTCTCTGGGCAAAATTGGGTGTGTGTACACATTGGTGCATTCATTGCTGGCGCTAATGTTGGCAGTGTCGCATATGTTGGTGATGGTAATATTGGACACGTTGGCATTATCGATGGAGCTAATGTAGAAGTGTATAGTGGATTTGATGCTGCGGTTACGATTGTTGGGTATGGTATTGGTGCATTTGCTATTACTGGTTGTGTCGCATACCATTGGGATGTGGTCGGCTAGAACAAAGATAAAACAATAAGTTGCAATAGGTGGAACACTTCCAGTAGCTGTTTGCAATACAATGGTTGCAAGTTGGCGTTCGCCGACTGTACTAATGAGTTTTTCTGAACTTAAGTACAGTGATCATTCACACCACGAGCTTTACGATGAAGGAAAACATCGAGAGAAAGCCTGCATACGTTTGAGACGACATTCAAAGGCGTGTGTAAACTCTTGACTTGTCACTAGCGAAAAGTAGGCGTGTGGTTACTACCTCTGCCTACCCCTTCGGAGACCTTTTTAGCCAGGCGTGAGGATATAATTTTGATTGACTATATAATGGCACATTAATTTAATTATTATTGCAACACATGGCATCTTTCAATGTCAGCTTCCATCTGTCAGCTTTCGTCCTTACCAGCTGCGCCCCGCGGCTTTACCCGCGTAAAATTGTGTTTAATTGAGTTATCTCTGTGCTAAACTTTATCAAATCCGTTCAGCTGTTCTGGCGTGATTGATTGACAAATATCTTCACAATATTTCATATTATGTAATTTTCTAAAAGACCGTGAGGTACTCTGCGTTGTAATTTGTATGTTTATACATTTAAATATGTACCTTAAATTGTAAAATAATGTTGACAGCAATAATAAATAATTCAGTCGACATGTTGACAGGCATTGAACGTATTGAATGGCAAGACGAATTAAAATATCTATATTATGAACAACTTAGTACATTTTAACAACTATTATATCTATTTATTACAAAGTTTTTAGTAATATAGTTAGGAATTGTGATATTTAATTGATAAATATTTCCAAATTGAAATATTTAGATTGACGAAACAGATATACAATGCGAAAGTGTGTGCAAGAGGAGACAGAGTAAGACCACATTCCAACTTCGTAGATCAAATCTATCGGACACTCAAGGACGGGAACGTCGACAGTATTCCAAACCGGCGAGCATGTATGAAGAGGCTGATAAATGTGTATGAAAGTCTAGAGAGATATGATATATGTCATCATGATGCTACGCAAGGGAGTGAAGCAGGAATCATATGTATGAATTTTTCACGAATGAAACCGATAACACATCGACTTACTCATAAGAGCAAAAGAGATAGCTGTATACGTCTCCCTTTCTAAATCAAAAAATCTTGCGATCCTTACTGAATCCAGATAATGGGACTCTTTGCTCATGCATAATTAATGAATATAAAAAATCATTGATAAATAGAATTTATATTTCTTAATTTATTTATAGAATAATAGACTTCACTAACGCCGAGTAGTCTATACACAGTGGGGCTGACAACACTAAGCAGCTATCTTCCGGAGATACTGGCAAGTACGCTCCCGAACAGACCCCATTGAGGTCAATGGCCGGTTCAAATGCATCTGCTACTTCGGTCATAGCACTTGCCAAGTAACCTAACCCCGTTGGCAGTTCTACACATTTTGGCGGCAAAACCAACGGTCCAAGATAAGATGGCGTCTTATAATTTATCTTTTCAACTTTAGGCGGTGCAACTATTGGATAATGCGGTGCGTTTTCTATTAATTTTGGTGCAAACGATCTGTCAGTTTCAATGACGTTTTGGTATGGTGTTGCCGCGTTGGAAATTACCAAAACTTGGGGAGATTGTGGCTTGCTGTGTTTTCGTCTTGATCGCAATGGTGTTGCCTAAAACATATGTTAGGTTAATGTAGAATAGTTTTACTATCTATGAATAGCTCAAAGTCAATCAGTATACAGGTATTTTGGTTTAGATACGAGGCTAGCACTAGTGATATGTCAGCTCATGTCATTATATACCCATTGTCATCACGCAAAAGGAGCACAGAGACAAATTATTAGCTGCATTAACACAGTCAGAAATACCGATTGAAATAATTAATAAATGGCGTATTTTAAGCAGATTATTTCAGCGGAATGTTGAGCACATTCAAGTCAATTCATTGTCAAGTAAGAAGTAAAAAGTTGCTTGCTTGCCAAAGTAAAAAAAAAAAAGTAATTCATAACGTACACTGGCAACCAATGTGAACAGAATAACCATATTTTTCCACTCCATAACGAAACTATCGTTTGTGATATAAACGGAAATTTATTGAAATGTCGCCTTTATACGCTTCTTATCAATTTGTTGTCATCATTATGGATACTATTTACCAATTACTCTCTTTCTTCATTATATTTATTGCCATAAATTTACGCAAAACACTAGTCATTGTCAAAGATTGTTCGTTTTAATCCCAACTGTACCAATTCGTTTTTCTGAGTACAGGGATTAGTCACACCACGAGCTTTACGGTGAAGGAAAACATGGAGAGGAAACCTGCATACGTCTGAGAAGAAATTCAAAGGCATATGTATAGTTGTGCTTAAGAAACGGCGATGGCCTCTCCATCTGTTACATTGACATTTGTTACAACACTGCCTACTCCTACGGAGACCCTTGTGGAAAGGTGCAAAGATAAATAATTAAATATAAAGGATGTCATGTTTGACGTGGAAAACAATGCAAGTGGCCTGTTGGTAAGCGGTTTCCGCCGCCAACGGATACCAGCAGTGTAGCAGCGGGTGTATTAATCGCGTGTTGCCGACCTGCAGGAATTTCTTCCCTCTCTTGATCAGCACTGCTGTCATCTAAAAATTTAAAGTTAAAATAATTCAACGTAAGATCAGAACAAAGAGGTGTCTCTCATGACGTATAGGGAGGTCAAAGAGATTGTGCTGGACAGAGGCAAATGGAAGGAGTTGCATCAGAGACGACGACAAGAGCCCAGATCTTAAAGCAAACGTGTCTGTCATGGCGTATAGGGAGGTCAAAGAGATTGCGCTGGACAGAGGCAAATGGAAGGAGTTGCATCAGAGACGCTGACAATAGGCTCATAAATGTATAATAGTTGTTATTATGTTTTTACTTAGGACTGATGTCGATAGAATAGAAATAGTGCGGAAGGCACGTTTATCACAATAAATGTGCAAAATTAAGAAATCAATAAAGTGATTAAAGTTTCTTCACATAATGTATGCTTAGATTAAACACGACTTCTGAGATAAGCTACTGATAGAAAATAAAAGTGTATTTAATATACCTGTTATATAATTTAACAAACTGTAACGAGACGGCAGTTACTTCATTTTAGATACATGCAAAATGTTCAAATATATATTATTCTTTTGTATTTCCACTCTGGAATATCAGGTAAGGAGTATTTTGATCAAAGTTGGAGTAAAAACGGTGTCGGAATCAGTTTTTTTCTATTGTATTGTCTCTCGTAGCGTGGATTCCGGAAACTTTTGCTCCTTAATCGGACCTATGCCTCCAGCGAGGCACTTAAATGTGCTAAGTACCACAGCTAAGTGTACCCCTGTGGGATACCCTTAGCAAGTTATGCAAGTAATTAATATGACAGCCTAAATCCGTCGCTGTACTTATCTATGTTAGTTTACTGTTTATGGGGAGGGGAGCCGGCCAAAAGATCAGATCCGATGATTAGATAACAGATCTCCTATTTGTCGATTGTAATCACTCGACTGGAGCAGTACCTCCACCTCATAGAAAATCACAGCCAAATCACTGGTGCTCACGCAATATAAGCTGGTAAATCTCCGTTTGAAACTCCTCTAGTCCTAGGTCATCTTATCATCAGACTTATATGCTTACTACTACTTGCAGGGATTGGAATGAAAGTAATTTAGTTGGAGTAACATATAGGATCTGTTTTATTAAAGACTACCGGCCCGTCCCAGCTTCGCACGGGTGGACATTATTTTTTAAACATTTTGGCATAAAAAATATTTTTCTCTTGCAATTAAAATAGCTTATTAGCTATTAATCAGTGATAATGTAGCATTCAAATGGTGAAATAATTTTTCAAATCGGTCCCGTACCTTTTGAGCCAATTCGTTACAAACATACGTACATACAAATCTTTCTAGTATAGATAAATCGCGATTTAAATACATTTTAATGCAGGTATAATCTGCAGGACATTAGCACAGCTAGTTATACTCAAGGTTTCTCGGAAAATAGAACAGTTGTCAGAAGTTGTCAGCTGTTGTGAATATATCCCCATGACGTTGCACGTTGACGTTGACGTGAATAAAAGAAATAACTCCAAAGATAACAAAAAGACGACACTTAGATAAAGGCAGTTAATACTTAGTCCTGAAGCATGGTTTTACTGGCTTTTTCAAAAACTATTAATGGCATAAAACAAATAAAAGCGTAGTAAGACTCAAAATTTACATATAACTTTACATGTTTTATGTAGATTATTGTAAAAGAAAACGAAATTTCGAATGTAATAATAATAATAATATAATATAACCTCACGCCTTCCCACAAGGGTAGGCAGAGGTGTATAGGTAATACCCACACACCCACTTTCCGCCAGAGGTATATTAGGTGCCAACGTGACAGATGGCGAGTCCATCGCCGTTACTCAAGCACGACTATACATACGCCTTTGAATTTCTTCTCAGACGTTTGCAGCTTTCCTCTCGATGTTTTCCTTCACCGTAAAACTCGTGGTGCTACTAATCACTATACTTAAGTTCAGATAGAACTCATTGGTACAGTCGGGGTTCAAACTTGCGACCTTTGCGTCGCAGGCAACTGCTCGAACCACTCGGCCACCACGGCTACCAATTCCGAATGTAGTTTTTTTATTTGCTACCTTTCATTTAGCCCTATCGCATTCTTGTGTAATTATTTTCTCTCAATTGCAGGAAGTCTTCGCACAATGCCTCCTATCACCTCAGCTGAATATGCTCAACCGTCAAGGCGACCTACTAGAGCCAAGAAACCAAATCGCTCCATCACCTTTCATCACTGAACCCTACGCGCCGTCCAGCACTTCATCTTCTACTATTATCATCACCGATTCTAGTCCGTCGGTTTGCAATAATCTGGTGAATACTATTCAGCTGATGATTGTCTGCAATCTTTTACAGAATAACGCAGGTTCTGAGCTTGCTGGACAATTGGTTTATCCAATCCTCAATGATATGTTAGCATCGCCGAATTTCTCGTGCGGTTGTGCCAATTCGATGATATCCCCAGTATTGATGCCCAACCCTATAGTAGCCGCTAACATGGGAGGGGTTTCAAATCCGTTCGTGACAAATTTGTACAACATTTGGGGCTAAGGCTGGATTAGGCTTTGAAATGTAATTATTTGGTAGATTAATTAAATTATTGTATTGTTATAATGTGTTTTGTTTTTGTGAGAAGACTAGCTGCAAGCCCAGCTCTGAATGGTTTTCGAAATGGTTTAGACACAAGGAGCACACACGAAAACCTTAAAGTTTTAAAGATTTTAGAGGCGTTAAGTCTTAAGTCGTTTTAGGAGCTCAGCCACTTACACGTACGAGTAATATACATACATACATATTATCACGCCGATTTCCTCGAAGAGAAGGGAGAGAGAGTAAGCCAGTTATCTCTAGGCAGGCCTCTTTCGTTTCACACACATTCATCAGTCACTTCACCGGTTCCAGTATCTACTCTTGACTTTCGAATATTGAGTGTCCGATCGCTTTGATCAAGGTAGTGGGAACGTGGTCTGAATCGGATGCTACTTCAAGACATTTCGACGGCCGTCTGGTCTAGTGTTTAGAGCTCCTGACTGCGAAACTTGAGGTCGCGGGTTCGAATCCCGCTGAGAGGAGATATTTGTGTGATGAACACGAGTATTTGTACCTTATTCTTGGAAGTCCCATGTATTTATGTATATATCTATCTATATGAGTAAATATATCGTTGTCTAGTTACCATAACACACGCTTTGCTTAATTTGGGACTGCAAATTTGTGTGCAATTGCCCCAAGGTATTTATTTACTTATTTCCGCACAAATAATAGCTATAAGCAACACGTTACCATTTAAACCTATATCTCGTGAAAATACGGCGTTTGATCTCTGCGTACCTTTAAGGGCCTTATAAAAGGGCGTGAATATACAATAAAAAACAAATTAAATGATAACAATAAATTTATTAAAACCTACTTAATAAAAATAACCTGGTCCAAAGGGCGCGTAGCCGAACGGCGGACATGGTTCGACATTAACGTTCACACATGGCATAGAGTCAGGACCATAGCCGAAATTGCACTTCAACTGCGCCGGAATTGATGGTGGGAACAGTACTTCGGCTGCCACCGGCGTGACGGTAGGGAAATAATTAAAAGGCTCAACAATAGGACCGTTGTAAAATTCCGGATAATTGGGAACGCAATCCGGATAGAATGGGGCTACTGGGGGGACTATATCGACCGCGTAAGGAGCTGATATATCGATAGGATTTCCACAGAACTGTGCGTCGGGAACGAAATTAAAAAGGGGGTTGATGGCTTCTACAATAGGGACAGGATTTACGGGGGGGATAACAGATTCGATTCCGTTGATTGGACCAAGAGCTGCGTAGGGGTTGAAAGCATTGTTGGCATTTATAGTGTTTTGAATGAGGTTACTGACGATGAGCAACTGGAGAGCGTTGGCCAAGGAATTCGATACGGAATTGTCGATTATCGTGTTGGCCACCACTGGGTTCACTAAAGTTGGTTCGAGGAGCTGGGGTGGAAAAGGTATGCTTTGGCAGTATGTCTGTGAAAGAAAACATATTTGATTAGAACTTTATAAAAATAAAATAAAATAAATAAATAAATATTCTCACGCCTTCCCACAAGGGTCCCCGAAGGGGTAGGCAGAGGTGTATAGGTAATACCCACACACCCACTTTCCGCCAGAGGTATATTAGGTGCCAACGTGACAGATGGCGAGTCCATCGCCGTTACTCAAGCATGACTATACATACGCCTTTGAATTTCTTCTCAGACGTATGCAGGTTTCCTCATGATGTATTCCTTCACCGTAAAGCTCGTGGTGTGACTAATAACTGTACTTAAGTTCAGTAAAACTCATTGGTACAGTCGGGATTCGAACTTACAACCTTTGCGTCGCAGGCAACTGCTCGAACCACTCGGCCACCACGGCAGAACTTTATAATAATTTTATGATATATCCTCACGCTTTCCCTCAAGGGTCCCGAAGGGGTAAGAAGAGGTGTATAGTACCCACACAGCCACTTTCCGCCGGAGATATTTAGGTGCCAACGTGATATGGCGAATCCATAGCCGTTACGCAAATACGCCTTTGAATGTCTTCTCAGACGTATGCAGGTTTCCTCTAGGTGTTTTCCTTCACCGTAAAGCTCATGGTGTGACTAATCACTGTACCTAAGTTACAAATTGTTTGTCCAGTGGTCGAGTTGTTATATTGTATTTTATATTAATATAAAAAATATATATATATAAGAAAAAAGCCGTGGTGGCCGAGTGGTTCGATTAGTCGCCTGCAACACAAAGTTCGAATCACATTTCTACCAATAGCTTTTCTGAACTTAAGTACAGTGATTAGTCACACCACGAGCTTTACGGTGAAGGAAAACATCGAGAGGAAACCTGCATATAGTCGTGCTTGAGGAACGGCCACAGACTACCTATACTCCTCTAGCTACCCTTTCGGGGACCCTTGTGGGAAGGTGGAGGATATTTTTTTTATTATATATGAATTAAGAGACTGATGAATGTGGACGAAGCGAAAGAGGTATGTAGTCTCTGAGAGAACTGGCGCTCTATACTCTCTGCCTACCTCGTTAGGGACTTGGCGTGATGATGGTGATTATTTTTAAATACTGTATTTTCATTTATTAATATAGTAAATAAGTATATTGTTACTAACAAAATATGGATAAATAGCTGAAAATTGTTATTGTAAATAAATATTCTACCTGCTGAAAATTGATAAATATATATATATAGATATAATAAAGCCGTGGTGGCCGAGTGGTTCGAGCAGTTGCCTGTGACACAAAGGTCGCAAGTTCGAATCCCGACTGTACCAATATGTATGTATATTTACCTGCGCGACGTATATCGCCAAAACTAAAACAGTTGCCTTCGTTTTCATCTCTGATTTACTAATAATCTATTTTTTAATACACTCCTTTATATACATTTAATATCCAGTGTTAAAGTGACGCTTACAAAACTATGCTACTGTGTAATGTTGATAACATTGTTTTCCCGGTAATGTTACTTCATATATGTTTGTTGTTTTGAAACACAGATGTCGTTGTTCGTACGTTGTGATACCAGTTATGGCGCGCCAGTTTACCCGCGTAACAGTTGACCTCAGGTGCCGACGACATAAATGGTGAATACTCAAGCACGACTATACATACGCCTTTGAATTTCTTCTCAGATGTATGCAGGTTTCCTCTCGATGTTTTCCTTCACCGTAAAGCTCGTGCACCTAATATACCT
The DNA here is from genome assembly GCA_016069955.1 of Drepana arcuata. Lineage (NCBI taxonomy): Eukaryota > Metazoa > Arthropoda > Insecta > Lepidoptera > Drepanidae > Drepana > Drepana arcuata. The sequence continues at coordinate 6,249 of JACCPG010006147.1, read as the reverse complement.
CTGGCGGAAAGTGGGTGTGTGGTTATTACCTATACACCTCTGCCTACCCCTTCGGGGACCCTTGTGGGAAGGCATATAATTTTTTTATTATTACTTTTTATTTGTACTTGGTACAATTCCACACAAATTGACCTAGTCCCAAATTAAGCAAAGCTTGTGTTGTGGTAACTAGACAACGATATATTTACTTATATAGATAGATATATACATAGGACATCCAAGACTATAATAATAAGTATAGTATCCTCACGCCTTCCCACAAGGGTCCCCGAAGGGGTAGGCAGAGGTGTATAGGTAATACCCACACACCCACTTTCCGCCAGAGGTATATTAGGTGCCAACGTGACAGATGGCGAGTCCATCGCCGTTACTCAAGCACGATTATACATACGCCTTTGAATTTCTTCTCAGACGTATGTAGGTTTCCTCTCGATGTTTTCCTTCACCGTAAAGCTCGTGGTGTGACTAATCACTGTCCTTAAGTTCAGAAAAACTCATTGGTACAGTCGGGATTCGAACTTGCGGCCTTTGTGTCATAGGCAACTGCTCGAACCACTCGGCCACCACGGCTTTATATATCTATATATATATTTATCAATTTTCAGCTATTTATCCATATTTTGTTAGTAACAATATACTTATTTACTATATTAATAAATGAAAATACAGTATTTATTAATAATCATCATCAGCATATCATCACGCCAAGTCCCTAACGGGGTAGGCAGAGAGTATAGAGCGCCAGCTCCCTCTAGACTTACCTATCTCTTTCGCTTTGTCCACATTCATCAGTGTCTTCATTCATGTTCGTCGGTTTCGAGTACTCTTGACGTCTCGTCCTTGAGCGTCCGATCTATTTGATCCAGGTAGTTGGAACGTGGCCTTCCTCTGCCTCTTCTTGCACACACTTTTGCTTTGTATATCTGTTTCGTCAATCTTTCTTCACTCATCCTTTCTATATGTCCAAACCAACGTAACATGCCTTTCTTCATCTTTACAGTCACGCCCTCATTCAAAATAATATAAAAAAATATAGGTGACTAACTACTTTGAGACCCGATCTCGTGCGGCAACATCGTGCATTAATCATACTTCGTCTTAAAACGTCTAAAGCCTTATCAATCAATCTTATCTCCAGATACTGAGATAAAATCATTGGCGATAAATACATTGACATCGATGGGCGTTCTCTTAATTGTATCGAGAATTGGCTCTGTGTACTTGCTGTCACATTCAAAAGCAAAAGGAACCTTATCACTTTAAAAATAAGGCTTGAAATAATTGAGAAGGAGACAAGGGAAACATTTCTATGGAAATGTGTGGAAGCTACCATTTGATACTATTAATGACTCTAAAGGTATTTTTTCTATTCTTTAGCACCTTCCCACATATAGGTAGGCAAAAGTGTATTAACGCCCACATGGCACGTTCATATATTAGCAACGTGGCATATGGCAAGTCCGTGACCGTTACTCAAGCACTACTTACTATACGAACGTCTTTGAATACTCATGTGGGCATTTCATTAAAATCAGTACCGCCGTGGTAGCCGAGTGGTTCGAGCAGTTGCCTGCGACGCAAAGGTCGCAAGTTCGAATCCCGACTGTACCAATGAGTTTTTCTGAACTTAAGTACAGTGATTAGTCACACCACGAGCTTTACGGTGAAGGAAAACATCGAGAGGAAACCTGCATACGTCTGAGAAGAAATTCAAAGGCGTATGTATAGTCGTGATGGAGTAACGGCGATGGACTCGCCATCTGTCACGTTGGCACCTAATATACCTCTGGCGGAAAGTGGGTGTGTGGGTATTACCTATACACCTCTGCCTACCCCTTCGGGGACCCTTATGGGAAGGCGTGAGGATATATTATTATTATTATTAATATATAGTACCGCCGTTTATAATTCTAAAGCACACAGACAAACATTCAATTTTGTATTATATAGATTATCGAAGGTAGGTATTTTCCTCAAACTAATCAATCAATCTGACTTGCCACTCTCGGACTTGTACAACTACGAGAAATTGTTTTTCTTATTTAATTGAATAAGGGCTCCCATGTGGTGAATATCTTAAACCAGAAATATCATTAATCTGATTGCATCAATTACTTTCCAGACTTTGGCAGTCAACGCGAATGCCGTTAAACAATACGTCTATTTACCTGGTCACCAGCAGAATGTCATCCAGAATTTGCCAATACCAATGAACCAAGCGAACGCCAACCAACAGGTTTATACTTTTGCGTCGCCTACGACAGTTCTTCCTCAAATGGCGTCCAACCAGGCTTCTGGACAGCTTCAAAGATATCCTTTCCCACCACCGGTCGCCCAAAATACCCCTGGAAGTCCTAAAGGGAACATCTTCGTTTCGTTAATACCACCACCGCCAATGACGACCCAAAATACAATATCCACTCCGGGAATTCAATCTGCGTCCAACATTCCAGCATTTAATACAGGAATGTTGCCACAAGGAACATCATCTCCACCCGCCATGAAAACAGCTGAATTTACTTCAGTGTTACCATCTGCTATGATACCTAATTCTCAGCAAGTGTTACAAGAACCATGCACATCCAATGTACCGAGTTTAAATTCCGAATCAAATCCAAATTTGGATTCTAGTATTCTTAACAATTTAGCTATTGCCTTACAACTGCTCATAGTTAACAATATATTAAGTAAACCACTTCCAGAATTTAAATCCGATAGAGCGTTATTACCCTTAGATATAATACCAACTTTTCTACCTCCGAAAATTGACCTACCAGATCCCGTGTCCTATCCTTCATACGGTGTCTCAAGCCAGAATAATTTCATGCCTAATGCGAATTTAATGGGATTGTCTGCAATGTCCAGCCCCTCGATGCTGGGATTGGCACCTTTCAATCCCTCAACTAGGAGTAGCCTGACTTTGATGTCACCTTACGAAGCTTTAGGCCCAAGTTCGACGTTCTCTGATACGATTCTGTCGTCACCATTTTCTTCACAATTCGATTTTCAATCGCCGTATGCATCTATTCTGTCTGATAGCAGTGATCTGTTCTCGATGACTGATTTGTTTTAGATTAATTTGCTCTTTATGACTGATTAGTTTTTAAATTGTTAATAAATTATTCTTGTTTTTGTATTTGTGTTTTTTTAAACATGTGTTTTTTACATCCTTAAGTCCTAATTCCTAAAAATCCTTCTAATATTTGTGAGAATGTATGAATGTTTATTACTTAATCATGCCAGAACGGCTGAACTGATTTGGACAATATTAGATAGTTATAGATTAACTGTGTTAAGTATAACATAAATAAAATAATAATATATCCTCACGCCTTCCCACAAGGGTCCCCGAAGGGGTGTATATAGGTGTATAACATATTATAGGAAATGTGTTTGTACAGTATTGACGAAACAGATATACAAAGCAAAAGTGTGTACAAGAAGAGGCAGAGGAAGACCACGTTCCAACTACCTGGATCACATCGATCGGGCGCTCAAGGACGGGAACGTCAAGAGTACTCGAAACCGACGAGCATGTATGAAGAGACTGATGAATGTGGACGAAGCGAAAGAGGTATGTAAGTCTACAACTGGCGCTTTATACTCTCTGCCTACCCCGTGAGGGACTCGGCATGATGATATGATGATGATGATTTTAGTACAGAAACAAAATTATTCATAAGCTTCTAGCACCATAATTATCAAATATCACGTGGACATACTGTGTTCCAATTAAATGTACAAAAAAATACCTAATATTTATTCGTGAATGTCATTTACAATCCCTCTAGCGTGGATGTACCTTTTAAGTAAACGTATTAACCTGAGTTAGGAAGCTCCGCTCTTCTATAACAACCTGATTACTCGCTACTATGGCGTGTTATATTTATATAATATAATATATCCTCACGCCTTCCCACAAGGGTCCCCAAAGGGGTAGGCAGAAGTGTATAGGTAATACGTACACACCCACTTTCCGGCAGAGGTATATTAGGTGCCAACGTGACAGATGGCGAGTCCATCGCCGTTACTCAAGCACAACTATACATACGCCTTTGAATTTCTTCTCAGACGTATGCAGGTTTCCTCTCGATGTTTTCGAATTATTTAATTGTGTCAACTACGAACTCAGGATCTTTCTAGAGATGAGTGTTAAAGTCTGCGACACAGTTTTAAACTACTGCAGGCATATTCGCACATTTATTTGTAAATTATAACTGTTTTCTGTTCCTAAATAAATACATGTTTTTTTTAATAATTAACGGGACGGAAACGTCAAGAGTACTCGAAACCGATGAGCATGTATGTAGAGACTGATGAATGTGAACGAATCGAAAGAGGTATGTAAGTCTAAAGAGAATAACGCTCTATACTCTCTATCTACCCCGTTAGGGACTCGGCGTGATGATGATAATTAATAGTTTAAGTTCACGAGTTTGTTTGTTAGTCAATCACGCCAGAACGGCTGAGCGAAATAGGATGAAATTTGGCACAGAGATATTATTAGGTGGATTAACGCATATTTTATTCCAAGAACAACTGAAAGGACTATACATACGCCTTTGAATTGCTTCTCAGACGTATGCAGGTTTCCTCTCGATGTTTTCCTTCACCGTAAAGCTCGTGGTGTGACTAATCACTTAAGTTCAGAAAAACTCATTGGTACAGTCGGGATTCGAACCTGCGACCTTTGCGCCGCAGGCAACTGCTCGAACCACTCGGCCACCACGGCTCTTTATTATTATTATTATATTATATATTATTATATTTATTGGGCAATAACATACCTACACATATATGAAGAGTTTAATGCAACTGTATTTTAACACATTTCGTTACATAAAATATTATCTAAATATCGAAATAATTAGATAAGACGAGATAAAAAATAACTTTTATCGATAATATTTCATCTAAACGCAGATAAGAAGTATGGTAATTTCGATAATAACGACTATAAGTAAGCTATCGATTAATTAATAAGCATATTATTAAATTAATTGTATTGATCAATTAATTTCAATATACATATTTATAATAACAATTATATTATATCTGTCAACAAGTGTTCTAGTAAAAAAAGAACATGTACTCTAAAATATTCCTCATAGTAATTCTACAATTAGCCGCCTATAGAGTAAGTTATTATATTAAATCCGCCCTGGTTTAGGGCGGGTGCAATTTCGAAAAAAATACTACCACGCGACAACCACGGATCTATATAAATATATATATAGGTAGTACCCACACACCCACTTTCCACCAGAGATATACTTTTAGATATCAACGTGACAGATGGCGAGTCCATCGCCGTTACTCTAGCACGACCTAGCATAAGCTTTTGAATTTCTTCTCAGACGCATGCAGGTTTCCTCTCGATGTTTTCCATTAGCGTAAAGCTCGTGTTGCGACTCATCACTGTACTTAAGTTCAGAAAAACTTATTGATACAGTCGGGATTCGAGCTAGTAATCTTTGTGTTGCAACTATTCGAACTATGCGGCCACCACGGAAAAATATTCATATTTCATTAATGCTGTCCTTTTTCCACAGACAGTTACCAGTCAATGCCTCAACCGTATCCTGCCCGGCTGTGCCCAGAACATGCTACCAATAGCGGAGTCACTCCTCCCCAACCCGCTGCTCATGAACCCCCTAGCTAACCAAGTATTGCTCAACCAACCCACATACATGCCGACCGAAACGATAATTCCAAACTCTATCATGCCAACTACGACCATAATACAAGACAGTACGGTAGCTAATAACTTAGCTAATGCCCTGCAATTGTTGGTCGTTAGCAATTTGTTGGCGAACACTCTGCCGTGCGCAGGCGCAGATGTTGTAGTGCCGTCTATGCCAGGCTATGGTCCTTATGACATGATTGGTGCCAACATGATGCCCTTGGCTATATCTTCAGTTGGTGGTCTGGGATATAATTATATTTATTAAATTATTTCTTATCTTATATTGTGTAAAGTAATTTAAATAAATAAGGTATTTAAATGTGTCTTTGTGTATCGTTTTTCACGCCTATGCAACACTCTTTAGGATAAAAATATAATATAATAATAAAATATCCTCACGCCTTCCCACAAGGCTCCCCGAAGGGGTAGGCAGAGGTGTATAGGTAATACCCACACACCCACTTTCCGCCAGAAGTATATTAGGTGCCAACGTGACAGATGGCGAGTCCATCGCCGCTACTCAAGCACGACTATACATACGCCTTTGAATTTCTTCTCAGACG
>JACCPG010006143.1:0-34025 GCA_016069955.1 Drepana arcuata | reverse complement strand
TTAAGCATAAAAAAAGGTTTCATTAACAGGAGTCGCGCAGATGATAGAGTTCTCGCTAAATATAACTAAAGAATACACGGCCACGTAGCCTGGCAAAAGAGTGAATGCACAAAAAAACAAAGAAAAGGTAGTGGTTCTTCAAGAAGGGATTATCATTGGACTAGAAGAGTTTCATCATACAATTGTCACAATGATAATGAAAGACACTTCCGCGTATTGTCTAAAGCTTATTTCAAACAATGTAGAGGAAAAAAAAGACAAATGTAGAATTATCTCCTAGCATGTCTGCGAAAGGGTTCTTAGAGATGACATTCAAAGATCCATTATTAATGCATCTTTCTGGATTTCAGGAGTTTGGACAGGGAAACTTTAACAGTAAAAAAGTTTGGCTGTTAGATTTCCCTTCCAGTGATATTTGGGACCTTAACAAAGCATGCTACGTTCATTGTTACTAACAAACCCAGCCAAGGTCAACAATCAATTATTATCATAGTTTCACACTAAATTAAAACCTTCCATTTGTTGATACGGAAACAAATAATGTAAAGGGAAGTCTATAGTAACACGCGCCAATATAATAAAACATTAGCAAATTGTTTACTTCAGAAATTGTGGGAATGAAAATATCAACACAGTAGGAAGCCGACAGGATCGCAGCAGCGAGCTCATTCGCATAAACCGAGAACCGTAACAACCTGCCAGTGCTTCAGGTGGTTTGTCTAGTACCAATGTGGCGACATTATGCCAAACCTATCACATAAAGAGATAAATACATTAACAAGGCATTAAATAACGCAAGATTTTAACAGCGGTTTACAAAATGTATAAGTGATGAAACCGATTACATGATTCTGGGTAATGAAATGTTGGAAAAATTTGTTATTTTCGCAATTGGTGTGTTTATTTAAGATTAAAAAGAACGTTGTTCGCGATGTTTATTATGATCGTTGATCTTATAATCAATGCGGTAAATGGTTATGTTGCCGTAGTTACAGAACAAGTAACACTGAAGCTGTGGTCGCTTTTCATAGCATAATTATGATGACATTGGTGTTACAGTAATTATTCTTGCAAATTTACAACGTAACCGAGACGAGTAGCTATTTCTTAACTAGTATTCGTATATAAATAACCTTATCAGACTTCACGGTTGTATTAAATTGTAAAGTTGGCAAACAAGCCCGTCTGATAGTAAGTAGTTCCAGTTCAAATATATTTCAGTGTCCATGAGAATTCATGGACACTGAAATATATTTATTTGCGCAGATAATTACTATTATTAAATTAAGGGATATGTTATTTAAATTACTTTAAGACCCACGTAAGCCTCATCTGCCATACTTAAGGACTTGGGAAGAAATTTCCGTAACTCAGTTCCAACCCAAGTTTGCCAAACATCTGAGTCAGATTATTTGTGTCATGGTAACGCAGGAAATCCAGATTCACTTAAGAAAGAAAGGAAGAAAAACTGAAAATGTATACTGATGTTGGTTTAGAAATGTGATTTCAAGCATCAGATCAACCTCGGATTTTCTCTCGATTTTATAAATACAATTTAATTTTAAATTATAAACTGCTTAAAAAAAATTTACAACTCCAATTCGTTGATTGTGTTTACATTTTTCTTCTGTTGTTAGACAAGATACTTATTCAATACTTAAAATAATGTCGAAGAAGACGGACTGTTTGTCTATCTCTCTTAATTAAAAAAGTGAAGCCTGTCGATAACAGAATTTAAGTAAGCAGCATTACGTATGAACCGTACTTCCAATTCTCGTCGACGCTTATAAATTTCCAAAAATATTGGGTTATGTGAGGTTAGAGACAATTGGACCAGATTTGATGAGGAGTTAATATGAGCCTCTCTGAATATACCTAAATACCTTATCAGGACTGAAACTGCATAAATGATGTACATTTTCATAATTTCAATCTACCAAGTTACTGTGTTAATGTATCATTTTCATACTAACCTAGTTTGCTGCAAATAAACCATTTGGTTAATATTTAGCGCACAGATAGCCGTTCATAAGCAATGCAAAGTCAAATCAATGTGCCGTATGTTTTATTCTACATTGAAATGAAAGACAAAGGAATATTTTTAAGTTATTGACAGAACGGCAAATAATAATTATTAATTAAAAATACTGTCTAGGGTGGTCATCTGTTCGACTTTCGAGTTACAATGTATCACTTCAAATTGGTGTGTGACCAATATACAGCTATTCGAGAATCATCAAAATTTGTCAGTATAACCGAATAAAAAATGGCCTAGCCGCAATGAAATAAATGGAGAACTGTGTGAATGACACGAGGACATCAAGGACACGATAGTTTTCCTAGCATTACCTAGATGGTTCACAATTGCGGTTGCCTAGTTTCAAGGAAAAACCACAACTTCTTGCGGACACCTATTAATGCTGATTGCATGTTACAAAATACAGCTAGCAAATTAACATTAATTCTAGATATAATAACATTTATAACAATATATCATAATTACACTGCGGGTCGATGCATTAAAATTAACAGTCATCAACATTCAACCTCTACATATACGGCTATAGAATGACGTCATTTTATGATCATAGGTAGGTATTAGCATGAAAAATACATAGAGCATATTTTTTAGCTGGCTACAAATCACAACACCGCAATTATAAGCATATTATCATCATTATATATATTATGTTGTGGTACTTTGACGTTACACGAAATACATCTTGTCGCCACGGTGAAGTCACCACCTTGATTTGCCACGTAAGAGCAGTCCATGCCTTAAAATTACAATTGGGAGTCAAGTATTATTTCTTTCTATTAAGTTTGGGATTCCTAGGGGCCTTTACACGACGTGCGTGGCAAAAGCACCTCATGGTATGGCTGCTGGCATAATCATAACCGCAAGTGGTTTGCCTTCTAATGCCTCTTATGAGGACGCTTCTCCTTATCCATATATATTTGAGAATGAGAAAACAATTTTATACATATGATTAAAGATCAAAATAAGTAGGTTATGAGAGCTAACCATGATAACTTTAGTCTATATTAAACGTGACGTTCAATAAGTGTTCCCTGTGTCCCTTATGTTGAATAAAATATTTTGATTTTTTTTTCGTTTATTATATATTTGTTAAGTTTATTGATTTTTGATGACTGTTTGTATCCCGAATAAAATAAAATAAAAAAATAAAATCCCAAAAGCTAGCTTAGTTTAAAGGTCTCTACCCACTACACCGTATCATACCATGACCGTGCTAGGAGCGTATCAGGCACGAAAAGCGACACGATACGGTCTACTTTGCCCACTGAACGGATTGACGGCGTTCTGTGCCCGTATACATCCCGTATGATGCCAGTATGCAACCCGTGTGTAACCCGTATGATCCCCGTATGATGCCCGTATGCAACATCCACCAAAACCAATAGGAATCCGCTTCATTCTCGCATGCGTAACAGTGTTGCGTGGACGTTTGAAGTGCTACCAATTTTTTTTATTGTAAAATATGGCTATCAGAAAATTAACTTTTAGGCAACTGGCGATGATTGCTTTAATATTGGATGAGGAAGAAGAAGAAAATAAAAAAAACACTCGGCGCTACTGGATTCACGATTCTATAAAAGAACGAAAAACCGAAGGAGAGTTTTGGACGTTATTCAGACACTTAGTTGATGATGAAGAAAAGTTTTTTCAGTATTTATTAGTTATTTCAGTTACGACAACGCGCTTACAACGCCTATATAACGGTCATCATACGCGTTTACAACCCGTATGCTCGCCGACTCGCCGCCTGCGCGCAGCGGTTTGGCAACGTCACGTGTCAGGCACGTAGCGTGTCGGCACCGGCAAAATATTCTTGCCGACATTTGTTGACGCTCCGTGCATGGCACGCGACGGTGTTGGTCGGTGACGGAACGGTCTAGTGGGCACAGTGTCATACTTTTCAATACAAAGAATATTTATTTGCCTGACACGTTCCTAGCACGGTCATGGTATGATACGGTGTAGTGGGTAGAGACCTTAAAACCACTATCCTGGTAATCCTGCGATTAATAAAGTTATGCTAAAGCTTTGCGCTGGCTACCTTTATTAAGAAAATAACGAACAGGAATATAGCTATGATCATCTGGTGGTTCGTATCAATTTTTCAATAGACATACAAAATATCAGAATCAGTAAAGGCGTGCTTGGTGGCGATGATCGATGGCGGGGCGATGATTCCAACTTATAGCTTTTAACTTATTTCGCTATTCGTATGTCATTAAGAAGAAAGAAATGCTCAAAGTGACAAGATCCTCATTTAGTGCTTATTGCCTCAACAGGGCAGTGAGTAGTTTAAATTGAAATTTCCGTTAGAATCGTGTTTCATTCCACTCCAGTTCTCGCTGGTGGCTCTTAAGAGTTGCTTCATCATACTTCGTTACGGAAAACTCTTGTTAAAACCGTTAAAATCCTTATCTGATGACGGTAAAAAAGTCGGACCATTTCATGTTATTGTTATAATATCATCCAGGTACTAACGTTGTTATGAAATAGTCAGTGCTTGCAATCTATTTTTTTTTTATACAACAAGAGTGGCAAACAAGCATACGGCCCATCTGATGGGAAACGGTTACCGCAGCCTATTTACGCTCACGATACTGAAGTATCACTTGCGTGTTGCCACTCTGTGTTCGGAGAGTTATAGTGTATTGGCGGCATAATGGGTTTAATCCCTCTGCTTCCAACACAATGTCACACTCCTCCCCCCTCCCCAAGGAGCTCATTACTGGAAACCTTATTCACCGCGTAGGAACACAACATAAAAAATTGTGTTATTTGGCTACGGACTTTTATAAGGTGGAGTAGAGCCGTGGTGGCCGAGTGGTTCGAGCAGTTGCCTGCGACGTAAAGGTCGCAAGTTCGAATCCCGACTGTACCAATGAGATTTTTCTAAACTTAAGTACAGTGATTAGTCACACCACGAGCTTTACGGTGAAGGAAAACATCGAGAGGCAACCTGCATACGTCTGAGAAGAAATTCAAAGGCGTATGTATAGTCGTGCTTGAGTAACGGCGATGGACTCGCCATCTGTCACGTTGGCACCTAATATACCTCTGGCGTGTGTAATATAAAGTGGGTGTGTGGGTATTACCTATACACCTCTGCCTACCCCTTCGGGGATCCTTGTGGGAAGGCGTGAGGATATATATATATAACTCTGAGCGTGAGATTAATATATAATAAGTACAAAACATCCAACGAGTGACTGTATCTAACAGTGGATAGGTCCAAGGTTGTATCGATTAGTCTGTAGCGACGGCGACTAGTGTGAGGGACCTTCATTCATTGTCGGAAAAAGCCAAACTATCTTTTTTAGAGCAGCAATTCTGAATCAAGGTTACAATCTTGTGAAACATTAATAATGGCCAGCACAATAACAGATAGTGTTACTAAATCTGTAATAAGCGATGAAGAGATAAGTGATTAGACCACTTCACAGAGACATATGCAATGCGCAGCCCCAATCTGAAGAGCTATCACGTACCTTGCATGCTAAGGAATATGATAAGAGCAGGTGATATGAACTGGTGGAATATTAACGATAAAAATCATGCATGGATTTCTTAGTATTGACTACTTTCTAAACGGTATCAGTCACGGTTACAAACGAAAGCAATAAAAAAATTAATAAATATCTATGTATCTATAAAAGACAACTTACGAACACCACGTGTTTCTGCGCGCGAAAGGCAATCGAGTTTCGCTTGTTGTTGGTTTGGGTTGTGTTTCTTGAGTTAAGCTCAGCTTAAAACTGGCTATTGACTTTCGGCGTTTGGCAGCGAGTGCTCTGGAAGCCAGGTCCGCGTCGTGTGTTAGGTCTGAGGGTGACGCAGCGTGCGAGCAAGTCTTCATATGCGCCTGAGCCGTGGCCACCTGAAGCAACTTGGTGGAGAGGCTGCGCCGGCCCAGCGCCTCGCACGTCGCGCAGCGTCCATCCTCCATGGGGATCCTCGTCCTCGTGCGTCCGACACGATTCCACCGCGGACACTGAGCGCGTATTGTTTCCAGCGGACGCAGTAGCTTAACTGATGTCATCCGATGAGCGGTACAAGCGCGAGTCGCGTTAGTCGTACGAAATGTTCAAGACTGATTTCTAGCAGAGGACTAAGCGATCGATACGCGAACGAAATAGGCTTAATGCGATAATGGGAGCGCGATAAGGTGAACAGTACAGGTATACACGCGAATAAGTGTATTGACCTGGACGGTCAGGCGTAGCACGGCTTCTGTGCGACCTCGACGGACGGACATGCGCGGGCGGCTCAGCACATGCGACTGCGGTCACCACTACAGCACGCCCTGCCGTCCGTCGTAATCCGAACGTTAATGAAGATATCGATATTTGCGGTTAATGATGCCTTGATATGAGAACTTTGGAGTAAGTATATATAGATATCAACACGTGAGCTACGTAATACACTGTGGGGTGAGGTGCACTCCCCAAATTCCGTTGGAATCGATCCAGGCGATGAAGTATCTAACAATCGAAATCTTCTTAATAATGCGCATGAGTCCCCAGTCTAGGCAACTATGGCACAGTTGGAAATTTTCTTCGTATATAATATTAACCACTATACTATACCAACTCAGCGTTTGGCCACACTTCGTCGCAAGAAGCAATAAAATGGGCAACACGGTTACTGGCTAGTTTTAAGCAGCGATACAATAATCAGTTTTGGGCATGTGTCAAGATACAATAATCTTGACAACACATGAGTGTTGCCAGACATTCCTTGAATAAATAATAACATCACCTATGAAAAGTTGCAATCAACTTGTCATTCGTTCCGAGTGCCTTTGGATTGACAGTTGTTTGCAAAGACCATTATTTCCGCATGCAATATCATTAGGGCTGATTACGTAATAGTATGCAGTAATGATGATGGCTGGAGGTAATTATGCACACCAACATTGCACCTTTTGATTGTCTCTACTTTGGGTAAGAGTGTAATGAGCCCTAGTGGTTTGTAAATCAGTTAATTTGGCACAAGGCCGTGGGTTTGCTGGTCTGGAATCTTTGTTATTTCTGGACACTGACCGGGTTGAAAATGTTTGAACAAATTAATCATGTCGCAGAAAATGTTCATATAATATATAATAGTGCTCGTTTAATTGCAAATAGAAAAATTCCATAAACACAATTGATGACGAGTTGTCCAAGCTCACGAGGTGCATAATTTATGGAAGAGCGAATGTCCTCATCCAAATATTATAACTGCACATAGAAGATAGAATAGCTAGAAAGGGTACTGATAGAATTATAGACCTAAAAGAAAAAAACGAACGCAGAGAAAACCACTAACCCTAAGGTCAGACGATATTGTGGCAGTGGCTGGAAGGCAATGTTGCGATTTGCACAGAACCGGAAGGCGTGGCGTGTGAGAGAAGAGACCTATGCCGTGTGGGATTGGACAGTACTGGATTTGAGGTAGCATGTTCATATTACATGCAGCTGATCAGTAGATCAGCAGCAGCTGAGCAGTCTTCAATACGTTTTCATATTCGTAGATCTGCAATACATCAATTATTTGGTACCTCATCGCAACCATAAATTGACGGGACAAACAATCGAGATATTATGAGGCAATTGATTGAACTCGAAACGAGGTTCTCTTGCATTGGAAGATAAGATATAAACTTTTATATCTTATAAAAAAAAATTGAGCGGTGTAATGTTTCTTTCTTTTAAAATCTGACTTGACCATGAACAATATTTTAAATTTATGCAGGTAAATAGCAGTCACGTCTAATAATAATTGAATATATAGATATATATTTATGCAAAGTCGGTAATTGGGAATTCTTAATACAGCTTGACTATATTAAAATATAAATAACGCATTTGTTTGGTTATGCAAGCTTCTATTTATTTTTGTTTTTTTAATGAAATTATACTACATAGTATGTATTCCTTTTAGTTTGATAAGCTTACATAAAATTACCATTGTTTACTATGGTAATTTTAAGCCCAAGACATATTTTCAATCTCATGTATGACTAGATAATTTAACTCATCAGTTTAGCTATTTACATACCAAGCCTTGACATTCATTACTGAAAGCCGAGTGCCAATCTACTGTTACGAAACACCGTAATTTTATTTATTACTTTGTCGATGACATGTAGATTCTGTGTATTTGTGTAATGTTAAAGTAGGCAGATATTTAGAATTTTTACTGTCCGAGAAAAAGAATAAATGTTATGTCGAATGTAGAATCTAAAATAGACTATAATATGGAACGCGAAGAAGAATTTAAGTGAGGCGACCTTTAGGCTGACAAGGTTGGTATGAAACATGTTCAAGGATACAAAAGTTAATATTTATTACATGTTGGAGAGAATTCTAATTGAACCCATGACCATAGAAACGAAACGGTAATTAAACAATAAAGCATAACAACAATTTTTTTTAGTAATTTCACTGAAACACTTTATAGATGATAAAATGCTTGCATTGAGCAGTTTCAGGGACAACTAGAAATATTGTTATTTACAACTTTTATCAAGGTGATAACTTTATCAGTTGCTATCACAGTATTATTGACGGACTTACGGGCTGTGGACGTACTTGTTAATGTCGATAAAGATCCCAACGCGATTATAATTTCACGTCGCGTGCAATCGTCTAGAAATATCTCGTATCAAAATAGAATAAACGTTAATAAAAATATAGGTCAACACATCCTTTCGGAATTATAGCTCTGACTGTTAAATTTGCGTAGCCAAATTTTAATTTCGATAGCAGTGAGGCAAAGTTCGAAAGCTACGGGATTATACAACTGACCTGTCCAATACAATACTCATGTGCCTGTTGAGATTAGCTTTGAGGTCGCGTCGAGAGTAGTGTTGTTGAAGGGGCGGCGCGAGGGGGCCGCCCCCAGCCGGTGCTCGTTTCCCTATGAGCACCTTCAACTCCGCCATCAGCTTTTGCACCATACGGAAGGATACGACTGGACACTACAACGCGATGCACACTAGTGAAGACGACACCTGAATCAATCGCTACCAACTTGCCAAGAGCCATTGGCTAGGCTGTTGCATACACACGTGACGTCACTGCTGCACGTGATAACAAAGCATCGATATCGACACGACCGTCGTTACAACGCGCGTGCGTGTACTACACTGTCGGCCGGCGTACGACGCTTTGACCTCGCCGCTGCTTTTTATAAGTGTCGGATGAGTGCGCAAGGTGTTGTATGTGAGACAGAACAAACGTTTATATTTAGGCGTTGGAAGCGTACGATACGCACATAATCTCTCTTTGATAAGACCTCACAAACACTTTAGGGCTCGAATTTGTCACCTTAATTCCCAGCAATTTGACAAAACGTGTCACAATGAGGGAAAGAAAATGCCGACAAGGATAACTTTACTTTCTGGATAATTTTCACAATTTCTCTCAGACAGTAGTCATAACAAGTATCAAAGTTGATAAAAAAATACTATTAAATGACTATTTATCCAATAGAATTCTCATATTATGAGGTGACGACACAGCGATAGACAAAGTTGAAGATGATGATCGATGGACAGGGTTCATCATCCATACCACGCTCGAAGAAGCCTATAATTACGGAGCAATAAACAATTGCATATATAGGTCAGATGCATCGGATCACAATAGCTGTAAATGGAAACGGGGTCGTACGAGCATTGTTCGGGTTCAAAATGAAGTTGGGTTAAATAGGACGCAGTTAAACTTCCGTTGTGAAATTGTACCAAGGACATGGCAGATAATCGAAGATACAGCTAACAAAATAAATGTATCAGAGTTAAATTTGAAGCGGTAACAATAATATCAGAAATTAGAGACACGATACTGCGACCGAAATTCTTGGATGTTCAGACGTATATTATATAATAAACAAAAACACTGTTCGGATATTTTCTGCATTTTTAAATAATCGACTTTGAACGTGAATTGTAAAACGGGACGGTTCATGGAGAGGTAGAAATAGAGCCACCTGACGCCGCGCCGGCGGCACAGGAAGTGAGGACGGCCGAGCACGACCGCTGTATAATCAGAGATGAGGTGAAAACGTACACGCATTTTTCACATGACGGGACTATAACAGACATAACAGAGTAAATTTATAGCGCATAGAATAACGTTTCGAGATATTTAGGTATGAATTCTTAAGTGTAGCACTAGATAAGTTCTTGGTTTTTAAAACAGATAGGCCGAAATGTATGGCTTGTATCCGGCTATAATATATAAATATGTTGAAACTAATTATATTTTACCCAAGCACACAAAATTATGAACACGAACAAAAATATTAAACCAAAATATTTCAGCCATTTATCAGTGCAGAGCAAAAGCAACTACAAGACCGATTACAGCTTTTGGGAAAAATGATTTTAAGTTTAGTAAGTTGATATACTTTTTATTATTAAATGAACAATAAATATGCGGTTAGGCAGTCATAGTAAAATCTTTGACAACGGACCTAATTAGTGCAGAGAGGGAGAGATTTGCAAATCAGTTGCGATAACGACTTTCTCCCAATGAATAGACGAATGAGATTAGATTAGATTAGATATAGATAATCCAAGCGTACTTAATTGACAAACGTGAAGTATACTAAGCAAGTTGCAAGTTATACAATGACAACTGTACGGGGAATTTAAGGCTTAGAATACTACAACAGTGCATATTGCAGGAAACAACTCTAATTGAGAAATTTTCATGATTAAAGTTTTAATTCGTCCACCGCAGAATCGGCGATGCTGTCGCGATCCGTCACATTGTCACTATGACGTACTACGAGGTCTAATGTGGTACCGAAAATATATATGAGAAAATCCCGAATGCAGAAAATACACTTCAAGTATTGCATTATTAACTGACTCCTCATGTGAATGAACATAACGAAACCTTTTAGAACATACAAAAACCTTAAATATGTTAGCCTGCTATCGAGGTTAGGTATAGGGAAACTTAATTACTTACTGTAATGTTAATAATAAAGAACCAACCAGAACGAATGGCTTAAAATTCTTCATACTAGCGTAAAAACAACACGCCCATTCATAATAAAACTAAGTGCCGAGGACGCGGAAGCATGACCCAGATAAAGTAATCAAGTCGACGTTTCTAGAATATACTTGAAATACTTACAGTCGATGCTTCAGTGTATCCTCCAGGGCACCGAATTATATTCCAATTCAATAAACCACACATAACACTTTCGCGGGAATATTTAACAAAATTGTTGGGAGGCGCGTGCTGTCTGTGCAATGAATGAGTACACACTGGTGGGATGGGACCCCGAGCCCCTTGTGGAGTAATATGCGCGCGTCCCTATTCCCAATGTCCTTGCGTGTAAGGGCGGTTTTGGAGGGTGGCGCCATGGTAGCACGTCAAGGCAAACGCGTCAATCAATATACGAGATGAGAACCGTGGTTAATCGTCGAAATGTTATGCCGTTGGTATGCAGACTTAAATTAGTAGTATGACTCGTAGACTCTTCAGTTCAGTTCTCGTTCGTACACAAATACATTTGAAAATGTATTTTTGTACTAGACAGTACGATTCTTAAGGAAGGCTATATATATACCATGTTACATACCCAAGGGAGCTGATGATAAAATATGCGTATGAAACCGCTGGACATAGGTATGCTTTATACACATATTATATAGTGCTTGTGTAACTGTAAAAGTTAAGGCAACAAGTAATGAACGTTCAACAGGTTTAAGTTATGCAGTCCACTGTAGACTAAAGACGCGTTGCGAATACTATAAACGATGATCATATTTTTTTGTTTGACCCTTTAACTTATTACGTACGCCCTTTCCTTTCCTAAACACAACACGCTAACAGCACATTCATGCGATTTAATTATGGCTACATTGTGAATATTAGCGTATCACATCGTAGCACTAGCGAAGCATAACGTGCTACTTCACAAGTAGCTTACTCGAGGTTAACATTTATTAACGCAAAGTTACGGAATCTAATGATACCATATAATGATATTACGAAATACTTCAATAACTATACAAGATATGAACGCCTAGTGTTAGCGTAGCTTATGCAATAGAGTTACATACATTGGTACCGAGCCGACACGCACTATCTCCTATCATATCAAAACGCATCGTTGCGAGAATCGACAGCTGATCGATGGTAACAGCAAGCCGTCACGCTAGCTACAGGATGTATTGTGCTCATAAACAGAGGAATAACACTAGTGAACAATACTCATGGTTAAAATCGTTTGCAAATATCTTCACCTAAAGGTTAGGCACACATGCCCGTCTGATGGTAAGCGAATACCACCGTCTGTGGACGATTGTAACGGTAAAAGTATCCTTTGCGCGTTGCAGATAACACCAATGTCGAACACTTTGCAATGCCAAGTCTAAAAACATGTCGTTAAGTGTGTGATTGCCATCTTAACACTTGAAGCAAACTACGAATGAAATTATTAAAAATAATAAAATGTTACAAACTAACAATAAAAATAGTTTAACTTTGATATGTTATGATGATGTTGATAATGTATAAGAGGTTTCTAAAAGGATATGATAAATTGAAACTCGGTCTAGTAATATGAGTGCATCCGGCGCAAAAATATTATAAAAAAATTTGACAGTTATGGATCGCCTATTTAAATAGTTCACAAACTCTCATTGCAGATTGATTTTGATAAAATCAGCAAACGTGCTGCCGTTGATACGATCGCCATTAAATTATATTATATAATAACTTGTTAATATACTGGTTTCATTTTGTAGTTGTTATATAAATAAGCAATTGTATAAAAGAAGCAAAGTCTGAGAATATGACACTGTAAGTAGAGTATTTTCTTTTTTAATGCAATGAGTGAAATCGAATGATTTGTGTGCAGTCATTAGTGTGAAATGAAATAAACAAGAGGAATTAGCGCCGGACGATAGGCTGAGCTAATCTGACCGCAAGGGAGCGAGCGCCACCGACACTTTCCCTTTTCTTGTGAAAGTGATGATGCCTGTTGCAACAATAGCAACATTCGCGTCCAAATCATGTCCAACTCGTGACCTTTCATCTCTCAACGTATACATGTAAATCTTCACCAGCCAGAACCTTTACCGCGATGTGCTATTGATAACAGACATACAAATAAATGTATATGAATTCTATAAATCTTTAAAACAGCCTTCTGGATATCTTGGTAAGGCCGACATAGTATTTTAACTGAGATCGTTTCCTATATACCAACACTGAATGTCAATTAGCAAACGCTATTATTACCATAAAAGGAAAATGAAACTTAATAACGGCCGCAATCACGCGCACCGTTTCAATACACTCCATCATTTGTCTGTGAAATAGCAAATCTATTGATTTAGATATGCAAAATGGAAATTCCAAATGTTAATTGCAAATGCATTATACTCGTAGTGATTGCAAACTTGTCTATCGGAATCAGTTAGCCGTGCAAAGAATTTGTAAGACTGCGTGCAGCTATCGAGTACATCTAATGGGTTGGGTGGTTATCGCCGCAGTACCTAACCTACCAAGGATCCGGGCAGTTGAACACGAAAACAAAACAAACCGTACTTTCTAATCGAAGACTTTCTCCTAACGAAGTTCGGCGTGGCTAATATCCGCCCTTTATCGCCGACAATTAGCCATAGACCGACACATTGCTATTTATGACCGGGAGAACATTATATAGAACAACTAGTTGTGCCCCGCAGTTTAACCTGCTTCAAATTCGTTAATATTTGTAGCCTATATAACCTTCTTCAATAAATGGACTATTTAATGCAAAGGCAGAATTTTACAAATCGGATTAGAATGAACGACATTACCGCGTTCAAACAAACAACCTCTCGCCATCGACGCGACGGGGAATTGTTACCCATACCTTGGAATCACGAAGGTCCCGTACTGCGCGGTTCCAAAGGAGTTTCCTTCCGCGATCGCTCAGTCTGTGGAATGAGCTCCCGTTGAGGTTTTCCATGGAGAGTACAGCATGGAGTTATTCAAGAAAGTCGTGAAATTATTCCTGCAGGATCGGCAGCGCGCACTATACTATTGTGTTACCAGCGTCCATAGGTGGCGGTAACCGCTTACCATCAGGCGGACCGCATGTTTGTTTGTCAACTGTGTGGTACTAAAAAATAACCACACAGATTGCCTCTGTATATATAATACTAGTATGGAAAAATTATATTATAGAATGCAAAGTGAAAAAGATTTCACAAATTGTGCAGTGAGATCCGTATCTCAAAACAGGAACCACAATTGTAAATTAACAGGTACACAATATTTATGTAGTAACACGTACAGCATATTATTTTGCAATAGGAGTCACAACCACACAACAACACAAACAAATTGTATATACATATATACATATATATATATATATATATATATATATATATATACATACATACACACGTATACGCAAAACAACTGGCGTGAACGAGATTGTAACGATGAAGAAAGGCATGCTACGTTAGTTTGGATATATAGGAAGTATGAGTGAAGAAAAGACAGAGGAAGACCACGTTCCAACTACCGAGATCAAATCGATCGGACGTTCAAGTAAGGGAACGTCAAGAGTGCTCGAACCGACGAGCATGTATGAAGAGACTGATGAATGTGGACAAAGCGAGAGATATTTAGTCTAGAGAACTGGCGGTCTATACTCTATGCCTACCCCGTTATAGACTCGGCGTGATAATGTATGTATATTACATATGACATTATGTATACATATATGTACAGTATACAGCTACTATCAGCAATTGGTGTGTATTGTGATAAAAAAAGGTAAACATAGGCGTGCGTGGACAGCCGATACACCTCGGTTGTGCAAAAGTCAAGGTTACATAATATTACATTCGATACGAAACTTTATCTACTTCAGATAAAGATATCACAAGTAAATAGATATTAAAAATGCATGATAATACCACTCTAGGGTCTAACTGCTGTGGCTTAGACTATGATCGCAGTGGACCTCTGTCCTACATCTATACATATAATAAAAATGTTACGGATCGCTGTCTGCACATGGAAGATATATGAGAGAAAATATGAGAGATAAAAAAAGAGAGGTAGGGCATAACGGGTTTCCCGTTCGAATTCGGAGCTGCCCGACTGGGGCAGGACCTCCACCTTATAGAAGTCCGTAGCCAAATAACACAATTTATTGTGTTGTGTTCCTACGCGGTGAATAAGGTTTCCAGTAATGAGCTCCTTGGGAGGGGGGAGGATTGTTACATTGTGTTGGAAGCAGAGGGATTAAACCCATTATGCTGTCAACACAGTATAACTCTCCGAACACAGATTGGCAACGCGCAAGTGATACTTCGGTATCGTGAGCGTAAATAGGCTACGGTAACCGTTTTCCATCAGGTGGGCCGCATGCTTGTTTGCCACTCTTGTTGTAAGAAGAAAAAAAAAAAAAAAAATGATTGGAACCTTTATCAACGCAAATAGCACCCAAAACACGCACAGACAAACAGACAAAAATTCTAACAATTTGTTAGATTTTTTGTCTGTCCGTGCGTTTCTTAACTTCGTTGCTTTTCGTAACACATCCAAAATAAATCAAAATGTATATCCGAAAAATGCTGCCCAAAGTTACTACTCCACGCGGTCGAAGTCGCGGGCACAGCTAGTCTATATCATAAATATGAACCGGCTGAATGGAATAAGATGAAATGTATGAACCTATTTATAAACTGGATCGACACATAGGTATACGTTTTATTCCAGAAAAAACATCAAGGTTCCAATTAATACTAATTTTATTTTTATTAAAAATGAGGTTTTTATTATATTGTAACGAGGTGTAAGTGTGAATGTAGTTAGGTTCCGTTACACTATTCGGCCTTCCACTGACCTGAATAAGACAAGACTTAAGTGCCGCTCGTAGAGCCCGGTTAATCATCCCCCCTACAACAGAGGTCACCGATCATACAAAATTCTCTTCACCCACTTCTCGCAAATCTCCATGCTGTAGTCTCAAGCTAATTCTTCTATTTTTCCTCATTAACTTCTTCAATTGTTGTGATTGTAAGTTAAGGTGTATGCATATTTAAAATTAATACTTTTGTAATTTGTTTTTTAAAATTATATTTGTATACCTTAACTGCCTAATGGCACAACTACCGTGAGAATGATGAACACGCCTTTCACAGGTGTACACATCTGATACAAATTGTTATCCTTTTACATTTACTATGTATGTACTGATAGATCAGTACCGCAAAGGTCATAATGCTGTGTGCATCTCTAATAAGTATTAAAAGGTTGGCTCGGCTAACACATACTCGTATGTACGACTAAAATAATGTTCTGTTGCTAGCCGATAGTAAACACTTGTAATAGATTCAAGTCGCACTCAGTCAAGGTTGCGCTATTGTATTGTAAAAACAAACAATAACAGTTAAATAATATCGTCGCAATATCCTCAAACAGTTTGCCACTACTGAATATGTACACAGGTTTTTGGTGCGAGGAACATTTGTACTGAGTAATATAAAGAGTCTTCTGTGCTCGTGGAAATTACTCGAAGCCCCGTATCCCTAGCTCGGAGTAGAGTAGAGAGCTAGTAGAGTTCCGATCACCAGAGGGGATGATACCCTTAGTATTACTTAGCACCTAAGACGTCCTGGCCTTTCGACCTCGCCAGTGTTCAGTTAAGTAGTAAAAGTAGTAGGGTTATTGTCTCCAGGATGGATAGTACCTATCTATACTAATATTATAAAGAGGAAAGATTTGTACTTTAGTGTGTGTGTGTGTATGTTTGTAATTAATAAAATCAAACACTACTATGTCGATTTGAAAAATTCTTTCACCATTGGAAAGCTACATTCGCCCTGAGTGACATAGGCTATATATTTATTGGTAGAAAAGATGCAAAAAAAAAAACCACCCATCAGTCCAACCGTGCGAATCCGGGACGGGCCGCTAGTTGATTATATAGTGATAGCATCCCCCTAATATTTGTAATACCTACTCTAATCATTGTATGTGTGTACATACGAACTGTATTAAAAAAAAACTCCTTGCAAACGTTCAACTAAGGCTTATTACCAACCCCATTGTCATATAGATAGACCAAAGAATTGGAGAAACGTCGAGAACGATGCTCCAATTAATCAATTCCAGATTCATTCCTCAATAATGTAAGTACATACATTACAGTTTAGCTCTACTTCTCAAGCAAGGACAATGCTAGAATTAATAATATAATACTAATTATGGGTTACACAACACTTATTCCTTGACCGATCTGTGGATTGTAATATTTCTTAATCAACAGCTCTCAACGTAAGGGTCAATAATAAATCATGCACTGACCTCGCTGTTTCAATTTCTTTTACCTGTATGCCAGAATGAGGAGAAGTAATTTTGTCTGGTTTAATACTTCAGCTTGTGGTTAAGGTCATATTAGTCGATCAATACGATCACGCCAAGGTGAGAGCCAAAGAGGATACATGTTTTCCATTTAACAGAAATCTCTTTTTAGGTGAATCTTTATGATTGAATTGCGTTAGCCGTTTTACTTTCATGAAGAACCCTCTTTTCAATCAAATTGAAATTCCATGTCACTGCATCCATTTTGTGCAAAGTTATCGATGAACTCAAATGAACAAAGAAAACAGACGCAGTCTGAAACACACTGCCATCAACTTACCCAATGAAGTTTTTGATAAAGCAGTATACGGCAAAGAGTGTAGCATCGTTGAGTCCTAAGTCTGGCTTGATGAGAGGCAGCGAGACGGGCAGCAGAGCCGCGTCGGCGCGTGAAGCGCGCACCTCCGGCGTGGCCGCGCTCATGGCGGGCGCGCCGCGCGGGCGCTTGCCCGACGCGTGCGGAGCGATCGTGACGGGCGGAGGCTCCTCAGCAGTGGCTCCGGCGGCGGCCTATCCGCCCCGCATAACACCAGCGGCGCTCCCGGCAAGCGGCACCCGCTCGCACCGCACCGACGCCGGAGCGCGCCAAACCACCCGCGTGTTAGCCCGCGCGGCGCTCGCCTGACACCGACCGTCGGCACCCGCTACTGTAGCTATCGATCGCGTCGGCGCGCCTGCGCTTTCAACGCAGAAAAACACCGGCTCGGCTCCGGGATGTAGTACCCTTACACGTCCAGCATGAGGAAGCCCAAATAGATCACCAAAATAAACCAAGGGCAGACGAGGTACATGCAAACTGACATCATTTGTTTATTTGTGTGGTAAATAGTTTGTATCCACGTAATTTTAAGTGATGGATAGTTCGTGCAAACGACAGTATGAGCACGTGCAGGTCGCGCGTGCGTTTAGTGGCGCGGCGGCACTCTGACTGGGCGCGCTCGCGCCGCGTGCTCGACAACGTCGCCCGCCCGATATCCGCTCACCGCGCTATCTATACTACTTACAACTCACGCACACCCTGCACACCTTCATTTGCATACTGAAGAAAGGATGGATAAAGACGGTTTTCATATGAAAAACTTAAATACTGCATTCTAACTGTATTGCAGTAATCAGCGTTAATTACGCTAATAGGGTACTCGACGTTTAAAAGGGAGTACCTGGACAAGACAACTAAATCGATCGGATAAAGTAAGCGTAGTCGCGATGAGTTAGGAACAGCGAAAACAGCTGTAAATTGTTAAAAGAAACACGAACTGTAGTTAAAAAGTTTTTACGATGGATCACACTACCCTTCACAAACTTGTGGTAGACGTAAAGGTGTTTGAATTAAGTTTCGCATGGTAGATACGACAGGCTATTTGTCAGCTGTAAATAATATTATTGCGCTATAATAATTATTATTTAAAGTTACGCAGGAGGCTAGTGCCTTATACGGTAGACAATGAATTACAAGACATATTGTAGATCATATACCTAATGAGAATATAGGTAGGTACCCATATTTATAACAAAAAATATTAAGGTATTGAAAATTTGTTGCGAATCGCATTTCGTACATCTCAGTATAATAAGCGAGAACGTGAAATAAACAGCAGAGTTAGGCGGTCAACGTCCTCTTGACGGACAGACGAGCATAGAGAACTGACGGGGGTACAAAAAAAGCTCTCCCACCATCAATTGGACCGACGGCGAAATGACGCAAGACGATATTTTCCATGGTACCTAATGGTGGTTGGAATATTGAGCTCCAGTTGTAGTATAACACATGACATGACAATGAGTAGAACGCTCCGTGAGCCACCAACAGTGACATATCTAATTTCTTCATGAGAACAGGGCATCGACCTAGCCAAGTTGATTAATTGCGTAGAGACGTTTGACTTTGACATCATTGAAGAGTACCTATCTAATTTTTTATCATCATACAGTCATGAAAGAGTCCGGCGTGTGTGGACTTAAAGAATTAATTTTCACGAGCATACTTTTAGAGAAGTGTATGCAAGTAAAAAAAAGAGTTATTAAGACCGCTCTTAATATAATACCGCTTTTACAATGCATATTTCCATAATGCCATTTGAGCTATGATTTTCGACTAATGAATATCTCGCTATGAGCTAAAAATATATAGCTCAAGCAATAGGTTCATTCACTTCCTCATAAAAAGGGCTGCAGCGTGGTCTACTTCCTAGAAAACAGTTCCCGACCGAGTCGCTATTGATTACTCAGAATCCGATCTGATTTAAATACACGAAAGAGCCGTAGTGGCAGAGTGGTGCGAGTAGTCGTCAGCAACACAAAGATTGAAAGTTTGAATCGCCACTGTGCCAATGAGTTTTTCTGCACTTTAGTGCAGTGATTAACCACACAGCTTTACATACATATACATATCATCACGCCAAGTCCCTAACGGGGTAGGCAGAGAGTATAGAGCGCCAGTTCTCTCTAGACTTACATACCTCTTTCGCTTCGTCCACATTCACAGCTTTACGGTGAAGGGAAATGGCTAGTGGAAACCTCCATACGTTTGAGATGATATTAAAAGACGGTATGTATATGGCTTGAGAAACGGCAATAAACTCTAGCCATCACTCCCTTTAGTACCTATATTTATACTTGAGGCTAAAATAACGGTGTTTTGCTACACCTCTCGCTACTCATACAGGGATAGATCTTTTGGGGGGGCGTGAAATAATAAAGATGGAGGAAGTCATATCGCTTTACGTAGAGTTCATGGGCTTGCTTATGCTGACAGTACCATAATAAAATATATTGTATAGAAAGAGACGAGCATTGTCTAAAAAACATGCAAATGAGCCTGACTACGGTTTGTATAATATCACTATTAAGGTGACAATGAGGTACACAACGGTAATAATAATACTCAAACGACAAAACTAATGGTTACATTATAGCTGAGGATAAAATTTGCAGCAGAGTAAATGATAGGCGTAACATGAAATGCTTTTACCGAATGTCAAATTTGGCATCCTACTCAGCTAGTAACAAGCCTGTGTTCAACGAATTAGTATCGACATTGATAAACGCTATTTAAACGGCTGACATTCAACCACTTATGCATATCACATACTGTCGATAATCGTAACAGGACGAGAACGAAAATAGTCGAGGTGCGTTTTCTTCATTTTTTCATGATATTAAATCGATCGGTAATAGATAATCGGAATCATCGATATCGTAAATAAAAGGGATTGGCTAAGCAACTAGCGTGAATGAGGGTGTGATTGTAATGATGAAGAAAGACATGTTGTGTTGTTTTGGACATGGAGAGAAAGGATGACTGAAGAAAGGTTGGAAGAAGCACAGGGTGGCCATATTGCACCTACAGAGATCAAATAGATCGGACAATAAAAAATGGGAACATTAAGAAAGTACTCGTAAGCAGTGAGCACGTTTGAAAGACTGATCAATGTGAATCAAGCGATCAAGTTCGAATCTCGACTGTACCCATGAATTTTTATAAATTAAGTTCAGTGTTTATACAACGAGTTTTAAGGTGAAGGAAACTATCAAGAGAAAACCTGGATTCATTTGAGAAGAAATTCAAAGGCGTATATATAGTCGTGCTTGAGTTACGGCGATCGACTCGCCATTCGTCACGTTGGCACCTAAAGTATATCATCACTAGCGGAAAATGTTAGTGTGGGTACTATACCTATACCCTTCGGGGGTCCTTATAGGAAAGCGTGTGGTATGGTGAGCCTAAAAATTATTTTAAAATTGTACAGTAGTGTAAAGATTTAGTTTTCCTCCCATCAAGTACCTTCTGAACTAAATGCAAATTTTACAAAAAAAAACGATAATGACAGTCTTTTAAGTAAATAATAGTGCTTGTTAAATCGGCCACGCGAAGTATTTTGTCAGCAGCTGCATATATAGTACTATTATTCGTGTCGTGACACGAGAAAATTACTAAGTTGCATTCGCAATCAGCTCTATGGTGTCTTTAACGTTCGCGTGCATCGTTCTATTGATGCAACATGACCCACTTGTTATTTCTATTAAATCGTTCCCTTTGTGCCAAATGACATTTGTATTGAAAACGGAATTCAACTGTACGTACTTGCACTCACAGCTCTATTACCTCGAAGTATAGCCATAGTATCAAGAACATTATGAAAGGCGGCTGCAACAAATCTAATAAATAGTAAATTACGATTTGTATCAAAGTGAGTTGAGAACAGTCTCGATCAAGTATAGTAATCTAATCTTAACACGAGCAGTGGCTGCCGTATTTACGCAAGTATCAACGATTTCCCGCTATCGGCAGTGTGCGCACGCGCTCCGACAGATCTATGGCGCAAGCTTCCATCATTATTCTCATTACGAACGAGCGAGCGTGTTCACAGTTGCAGCACTTGCGGCACACCCGCCGTGCCAAATGGTGACTTGACCATATTGCCACTTTCATACGTAATTTGCAAAGACAAAGAGTATATACAATTTACCATAGGTCGGTCGCTGTGTTTCCGTGTCCCTATGGGCTGCAAGGATTATAATTTACGACGCAATTACTGAAACCAGTGTAATGTTTTGATGTCGAAAAAATGAAGCAACAAAAACTAAACACAGGATACACATTGATGTTTAAAGCCCATTTAATATGACGAAGAAAATATAGACAAATTCAACATTATGCATGTGTTTAATTACATATACAAAATATACGCGTGCATTGTATGAATTGCTTTGTAATAAGTGATAACCTGGAAATACATTTCCTTCAGCAGAAAAAAAAAATTAATTGGCAATGATAGGGAAGTACACATACTGATTTATTTTAATTACTACCAGAAAACCATAAATTAATTATAGCTCCAATCACTTATTTAGAATTCAGAATGCATATTGCATAGTCCGTTCTAGAGCCCCAATGCCAACTGCAGGCACCATCGGTATTTGGTAATATTTAGCGGATCACATATTGATCGACTTACGACATTCGTCCTCATAACTTTTATTCACTAATAGGATCGCAGGGTTCTCTTATTGAAGGTTATATTTGAGTAAAGTGTTGCATAAAAATGTACATCATTATCGAAAAAAAAACTCGTCAATCTAAAGCTTTGGTAAAAAAGAAAAAAAAAATTTAAACATGTGGAAACGGACACTTAGCCCTTTTCTATTTAGGCGTGCATTGTTTCACAATGATTTTATGTATGTGAATGATACATTATTTGCAATAGGAACAATTAATTACACCCTTGCTTGGCTATCGTAAATATTCTGTTACTTGCAACATGAGCCTTTGGCAAGTTCCTGGTTGATGCTTTAAACCTTTTCCCCTTAAGCCTAGTTGACATTAGTGATCTCATCACATATGTATTACTAAGCTATGGGTGTAATAATTGTAAATAATGTTATTTAAAGCATAGTTAGCAAGCCGAAACGGTCAGTTAGCCACACGGAGCCTAGCCAAAGCTTTGTGGTCCCAATAGGCCCAACAGTGAAGCAAAAAAAAACGCACGTTAATCTACATGGACCATTTATTATACACGATGGCAATTTAATGCACATTTTCGCAAACACGTGAAACATGTGCTTTAAGGATTACAAATAGTTGTTAAAGCATACAGCAAAAAAGCTGTGGCCAAGTTGTTCGAGTATTTGCCTGCAACACGAAGATTGCAAGTTCCAATCCAGACTGTACCAATGAATGAATAGAATATAGTCGTGCATGAGTAACGGCGATGGACTCGCCATCTGTCACGTTGGCACTTAAAATATATCTCTGGCGGAAAGTGGGTGTGAGGGTACTCTCTACCTATACACCTCTGCGTTCCCCATCGGGGACCCTTGTGGAAAGGCGCGAGGCTATATTATAGTTCAGAATAAGTAGCATTGATCACTATCTTTTTCCTTCCTTATTTGATAATTGGGTCAGTTTAATTACGCAGAAATATGATTTGCTTTAAAGAGTTTCCTTGTCAACGTAATTGTAGATAGTCGCATGTTTTGATTACTTTTCCTCAGTGTATAAGATACCTCCTATTTTATCTGAATAATAAAGGTTAATCCGCATATGAATGATGGTCTGTACAAGGTATGTAATAGTTAGAACATTATGAGTAAATTACACTTGCACGGAAGTCACAAGCTTAAGTGCAACAAGACGGTTACATTACGTACTTGCAAAAGCTCAGACGCGCTGGGAAAGTATGCGATAGTTATGCGTTTGTCATCTTATCGGCCGAGAACTGCCGTATCAGATTACAGCAGAGGGGGATAGTAACATATACGCCATGCCAGTCATACCGCTGTATAACGCACGCTCGTGAATTCTCTAGAATGTCCTTCTGCAAGTTATACTGTTTCATTCAGACTTATATTTCACTTTTGACCAAGCAATTATTGTAGACTAGTGACATTTGAAACATCGAACCATATTTAATTATAATAATGATTATGAATGTATACAGTGTCAATACTTAACTATACGTACACCGTTCGTAATACTATATGAGTAAAGCTTGATAAGTAACTAGTTGTAAACAAGGAAAATAGTAACGCGATTCAGCGCCGGTACACACATCTTAATCACACTTATAAGAATTGCTTCAGCGATAGTGTACACGCACACTCTTGCTATCAATTTGTGTTGCGGATGTTTCTGCATCGTAAATTGTATCGGCCAAGTTTTGAGAAGAACGGGGATTGCCCGCGGAGGCATCCTATGAGCTCAACCTAATTCCCACGCTTTGTTTATATTCTAGTAAAATAAAGACAGAGTATGTACTTTACAACAGCGCTTTATTTCTACGAACTACAACCTGTCGGAAACCATATAATAAAATAATGTATATTAACATCTTCCCCATAGGTCGGTCGGCAAAGGCACACCACACACTTTTTGTCGGAAAAATATATATACATTGACGCCAAAATTAAACATGGAGTTGCCTCTTTAAACTTCTTTTCAAACGTATGCAGGTTCCCATTTTCCTTGATTGAATAGCTCGTAGGGTGTAACTTTAAATTTGAAATGTTGGCTCTAAACTGGAAGTTTGAAATGATAATGTAGTGAATATAGTGAACGAGTTAGATGCAGAGAACGGAGCCGACGAGAAGAATAAATGCATGATACAATTTGATACACATTCCATGAGAAATGTATTTTGATTGAAAATAAAGTGAAGCCGAGTGAAGTGAATATAATGTTTTCCAAGAAAACATTGCAGCAGAATGAATGATACTAAAGGTATACTTTGTCCGATCCTAATTTGTACTTTAAGTCTAAGAATAATATCCGTACATGTCTGAAATGAACGATCAGGTTGGTTAACAATTTATCATACAGTTGCACAGTTGCAATCGCCCCGAGACATTGCAGTCATTAGTTACAATTGGTAACAGTTGCGCTGCTCTTTCGAGAAAATGACTAAATTGTACTCATGTTGTCTTGCCGTGAAAACTTTTGTTTTGCAAGTACAAGCAGTGCCAAACGGAAAATATCTGCCAATAGTGGCGGTCTGTTTGATGATTTCACTCTGGCCTGTTTCGTGTTAATTATGAAATGCCTTGAGAGCTAATTACGGGTTTAGCCCGGGATCAAAATTAAGAAATTTATATTAGTCATAAAAATTGCACCAGTTCAAAGGTTTCCGTTTTAGTTTTTCTTGAAACCAGTTAAAGTGGGCAAGGGCTATATCTGTGTGGTACAAAAGATTATCTGCTATCTGACCAATTAGTATCCGCGTCACTTCACTAAACCATCCGCGTTCAGCGCTCTTTGATCAACACGCGACGTGCAAAATGAGTACCATTTTCGTCGCTAAAATTAATCTCAGCTTGTTTGTCCCGGGGAGGTTATTAACACGGGTAAAACAAAAGTGTGAGTGGAGTTTCTAAGAATACATAGCGTTAAAAATGTATGTCACACAGACTATAAAGACCGCAACTTGATACGTAGGCAAGGCTATAAGATTGCAACTAAAAAAAAACGAGACCACAATAAACCTACATTTTATCCTTCACTTCAGTAGTACAGCTTTAGAATATATTTATTTAAGGTCACAATAGTTACCAGTATACTAATTCGTACATATAAATTACTACAATAAAAAAAAAATTGTCAAACATGTGATACGCATGTGCATCAGTATCAGACTCAGGTCATTGTGTATGTCATCATGAACAATCAGTTATTCTTAAGCACAGTCATTTGTATACAAGCATGACATAAAAGGAAAATGTTCGAACAAATTCAAACAGGAGATATTCATAGAGGTATGAAGGATGAAGTCGTCTATTAGGCACGGCTAGTCATATGTCACGTTAGCGGGACTTTTGTGTTAAAGGTAGAAAAGTTTTTAGTTAATATAAAACTTAATTAATCCAATGTCTAATAAAACCTCAAATATTAATTAAACCGTGTAAATGACCAATATAATTTACACGGCTACCACAAGACTTATCTAGACAGACTTCTTTCAGTTCATCTACATTAATCACTCTGTTCATGCATACTCGCCGGTTTTGATACTTTTGACATTCCTTGATTGAACCAAATAGGTAGAACATGGTTTTTATCGGCCTCTTCAGAACAGTTTCTGATGCTAAATATATTTTCATATTTCTTTTATTTTTTAATCATCACATCGACATTATATCGTCCACTTAAATCAAACTTTGAGTATAAAAGCATGGTAACCTTAGGTTTTCTATTAAATACATTCCTGTAATGAGACATACATACATATCTTCACGCCAAGGCCCTAACGGGGTAGGCAGAGAGTATATAAACACTACGAAGATAATAAAACTAAAGAATGCGTAAGCAATTAAAAATGCTGAGACACATTAAAAAAGCTAATTGCATTGTAGGTAGCACAATAGTTTTATGAGTAGAATGTTGAGGACAAGGACCTCATGCAATGCTTCTTGGCAATTGCATCACCACTTGGCACATCTTACAAAGATAACGTGTATTTGTCCTCATGCTGTTACACTCGGGAGATAAACATGTTGCCACCGATTTATAAACGTCCATCCGATCCGGGCTTTGTTCTCCTTCAGAACTTTAAATAAGATATACAAATGTTTCCTGTGACACGTTTTTGTGTTTCACGTATAAGGGATGTCCTTGTAACGAAATGTATTTTTATTCGCATCTTAAACGGAATTCCAAGTAAACGTTAATATTGATAAAGGAAGTTTATGCTCTCCAGGAACATAAGTTATCCTCGCGGGGTTTACCGATACTCGTTCTACATATTGATAAATATTTCAAACAAACAAGACATGTATTCTTATATTGGTAGTTAATTATGAAATATTGCATCTTTATCGTCTGGGGTACATGAATAGGATAGCTTTCAGATATAGATAAAAAAAAAGTACAGTTACCGAGGGAAAGAAAAATTAGGTTTGAAGTACAGAAAAAGGAAGAGGTATATGTGGCATCTCGGATAAAACCTACACCACTGCGAGCGCTGCTACGAGTAAAGGCTAGTATTGTAATAACGCAGGTCATACATTGTTGCAAATTATTTCAGTACGGAAGATGCAATGACTAATTGCGCGCATGGCGATCAAGTGCCATCTTGCAGGACATGCTTGAGCACAAAGCAAACGACATACAAGATGCGTGGTAATACGCTTCGCAATAAATTTACGAGAACCGGTACGAATCTGAATTCTGTATGCCTTGGGAATATTGCAACAAGATTACTGCAATTTGGAGTTTTATAGCAGATGCCAATGACGTCATGTTACACGGCATTTTGATGCACCCTCCGCCATATTTAATAATATATGTATACATGTATACAATTCGTTTTAAGTGCATTAACAATTAAACGTCCGAACGCAATTTCTAGTGTCCTCAGTGACAAGCATTTGTGTGATGAACATAATTTGTTTGATGTAGGTAAATTCGGGAGTAATTTTAAGTACCTATATAAAACATAGTAATATATATTTTCGTGCGTACAAATAATCACGCCAATTCCCTTGGGGGATATACAGAGAGAGTAGAGCTGCAATTCTCCCTAGACAAAACATAGGATCTATTGTGACAGGGGAAACAATTGCGGGTTAGTTTAATATATAATCAAACTGCAATAAAGTATAACATCATTACTAAAGAAATAAATCACGATCTCAAGATTGATCACGAAAAGAAATAGTTACACTGCTCTATAAAAGGCATTCTACAGAGCGTTCAAATAGCAGATACAAATTAAAATCTGCAACTCACTCTCAAAAATTGATTCTCTGACCTTCGCTCTTTTATCAGGTTAAGAACTATACGTTTAATTAATTTTAATGTCTTACACCGCAGGTTACAACTTTCACTTAACGAAATCAATGTCATTCACTATTATTGTTTTGTTTACTCGGTCGACTGTTGTTATGAACTTTCTGGTCTAAATTATTATTCGGTGTTTAGCTGGAATGAAGCGGACCTTGGCGATCGTAAAGCTCAGCATCAATAAATTACACAAATTAATGTGTCTAAAGG
Organism: Drepana arcuata; assembly: GCA_016069955.1. Classification (NCBI taxonomy): domain Eukaryota; kingdom Metazoa; phylum Arthropoda; class Insecta; order Lepidoptera; family Drepanidae; genus Drepana; species Drepana arcuata. The sequence goes on along the minus strand of JACCPG010006143.1, from coordinate 6,127 downwards.
TAGAACCGTGAGGGGCACATCACGCCGTCGATGTTCAGCAACCCGGTAATTTGCCAGCTGTATGCAATCTGCACTGTAGTTATTTATCAATTGGCTTTAATGTCAAAATGCGTTTTGAGAACTTACTGCTTTTTTTTGTAATTGCATATTTGTAACCTCATCACGTCTATATGAATTTAGTTGAAATTTGGAGCGGCGATAACTTTACTTTGATTAACAAATGGGATTTTAGCTATCTTTTACCTGTTAGCCACTAAAACATTTCACCTTCTTTTATTATACGTCACACGCTATGGACGCGTGAATAGGGAAAAGTAAATAAATACTAAATAGCGGATGAATGGAGGAGTTGGAGAATGTTATAAGTAATCCTGATGAAGTAAAGTATAATTAACTTTAATAAAATATAAAGCTAATTCTAACTTTCGGCTTTTTCTTTAAATTATATTATAACACATTTCATAAACCAATACTGCGACATTTAAACATGATCGTGAATGGGAAACCGTACAATCTCGGCAGTTCATTCAAATAATATATGTACGATTAAATGTATGCAACATCATAGAAATCGAACATCAACACTGTAGCATGTGGAAGTAATAAAGTTGAATTATGGCTACCTGATGTTTGGAGAAACCGATGACCGCACTGTTCTTCGCACAAAAGCTTCCCGTTGAGTTTCTAAAATGCCACCTGCATAACTCCATCGTAGCTTCAACTTTGTTACACGTAACAGTAGTAGCACTAGGCTTATTATAAAACGAAAGAATTTGTTTGAACGAACTAATATACGATTTGAATAAATATTAATTCAAATAGCCCGTTCATTAAGATATCAGTATTTTATTATATGTACTACATGCCGAAGGGAGTGAGACCGTATTTTAACCCTGGAACCACGGGGCCCAACAATAGTAGAGATAAACATGAATATACACGTACAAACATTATACATGTGTAAGTAAGGTCGTGCTTTCAAAAGACTAAGCAAAATAATTTGCCTTTCGCCAAAACTGCGAAAAAGGTAAGAAGAAAAATGTATGATAAAATCTGTGGGCAATTTCAATTATTCTCCTTCTTATTTCAATTGTTCCTTCCAAACAATTTTTGTTGCGGAGTTTTACGTCAGTAATCGGTTTCGGTAATATTAAGGGCCGGGGAGGTCGGTTATGAGAGCAAACGGCCATTCGTGCCGAATGGCAAAACAACCGGTTCTGTTACACTATATTCATAAAGTTATTTCAATTAACCAAGACCTACTGGGCGGTGTATTTGTACGGAGTACTAGCTTGGGCCCGTGGTATTACACGTAGTACACGTACACGTAAAATTTTTATTTATCGGAATTATTTTCTCTGGAAAATAATATATCCTATGTCTTATCCAGCTGTATGTATCTATGCAACATTTCATACAATTTCGTTCAGTAGTTTTTGCGTGAACGAAAAACAAATATCCTCAACAACTTTCGAATTTATACATAATTTTAGTAGGATTATAAAGAAACAACAGGCGAGATAAATAACCACAGCTAAACTAATGTTGACGGTAATCGTAATCAATGTATGTGAAACAAAAAAGTATCTTGTACACGCTCGCGACTGCTGCAAGCGGTCCGGCGGTCATTAAAGGAAAGGCTGACATCATCGCCCAAGTTAGCCAGCCAGCTATTGTTTGTTATTATTCCGCGCAGCACTGAGCGAAAGGAGATGGGTTATCGCGAAGTGCCGCGAATATAATAAATAAAGAATTATCGCGAAATAGAGCTAGCCTGTTTCTCATTCAAATGAGGCTTTTGAAGTTCAATGCCACGGGCATTGGTTTACATGTAACAATTCGCCGGTTCAATGGTTTTATCGCGATCGAATTTGCACGCATTGTGTTAACTGATCCATTGATAGAGCCATAAACGGCCGATCGAATAGCTGAATAAATAAATCCATTGCATTTGTATACGTAGGTAAATATTTGAACAGTATATGTAGACACTGTGTTCTTAATCTTAGCTTTATTTACTAGCTAGATGTGTCCCGCGGTTTCATATGCATTAAATCTATATATATATATATATATGAGATCCCATTGTGAACTCGTCTATCACGAAATCTCAGGAACTATAACTATAAAAAAACTAATATAACCGATTGACTTGAAATTTAGTAGGAGTATTCCTTACGCGGTGTAGAGGTCCGCTAAAAACGGATTTTATGAAACTCCACCCGCAAGGCGGAACGCGGGGGCGTTAAATAAACAAAAAGTTTTTCAACTATTACTTCCATAGGCATGAAACTTGGTCAAAATATTATTTTTGGCATGATTTACAATGTAATATAATAAAAACCTTAGCCACAGCAACGCGTGGCTGGGTCTGCTAGTTGTATTATATATGTCTTATTGACAGTCAAACTTGCAATAATTACGTTGTAAGCGACCACGGATCTCTTGATTAAAAAATTTAAAGGTTAAGCCTAAAAAGAACACTCCTCCCCAGAGTATTAGGAAAATATTTTTCTGGGATCATCGCTGGGATGTGTCGGATTCGAATGAAATGCGTTGCACGAGCACACGAGTCAATCAAGAACTTTAGCCATTACCGAACGCTTACTTAAAACCCTATCATACAGCAGACTGAATAATAATTAAGACAAAATTTGCATACATTTTAAATACATGTAAACCTTAGAACAAATCAAATATTCAAATATACTCGCTTCATTGTTATTGAACGCGGAATACATTTTAATAACGGCAACATGAATAATATGTTCCGGGTAATCTTACACAAAAACATGGAGCTTTTTATTTATTTTTTATTTAAACATGGAGTTTATTAATTAGGATGGACCTCTAAATGTGCCAACCTTTATCGTATTATGGTATTTTTTTTAATTATCAGTCGTGAAAGTCGTTTTGTTTGGTCACCAGTGAAATCAAATTGCAGGTTCTAGTGTCTCGAAGAATTTCTGATGCTTGCTTTGAATCAAAACACCGGCTGTAATACTGACGGACTCATATTAAGCCATGACTGATATACATATGTACATACATATCATCACGCCGTGTCACTCACGGGGTAGGTGGAGAGAGTAGAGCGCCAGTTCTCTCTAGACTTACATACCTCTTTCGCTTCGTCCCTATTCATCAGTCTTTTCATACATGCTCGTCGGTTTCGAGTACTCTTAACGTTCCCGTCCTTGAGAGTCCGATCTATTTGATCCAGGTAGTTGGAACGTGGCCTTCCTCTGCCTCTTCTTGCACACACTTTTGCTTTGTATATCTGTTTCGTCAATCTTTCTTCACTCATCCTTTCTATGTGTCCAAACCAACCTTTCTTCATCTTTATAATCACGCCCTCATTCACGCCAGTTGATTTGCGAATCTCTTCATTGCGGATTCGATCTAATATCGTTACGCCGCACATTTTCGAAGAGATCGCATCTCGACTGCATTCAAGCTATTTTCATACTTCCTCTGACATACCCAGGATTCGCTGCCATACAATAAGGTAGGTACCAATATCGCGTTGTGGACAGCAACTCGAGCATTCTTGCTCACTTTTACTGCCCATCAACGCCGACATGGCTCCATTCAACTTATTTTCCGGCAGTTATCCTTCTTTCAATATCTTTTTCATACTTTCCATCTCGTGTGAACATGCTTCCTAGATGTACAAATTCATTCACTTGCTCTAGAATTTGCCCATTTACCGATATAGCACACTCGGTCACTTGTTCATCTCTTTCGAATACCAGAACCTTAGTCTTGCCAGCGTTTAGGCGCAGCCCCTTCTTTTCACATTCTTCTTTCATTATGGTAACTAGTGACTGCAGTTCGCCCTCTGATGACGCTAGTAAAACCGCGTCATCGGCGTATAGTAGGCAGTTGACCACTAAGTTTCCCATTTTCACTCCACATCCGTGCGTTCTTAGTGCTCTCAGACAGCCAGGCAGACATGATAAACCTTTGTTCGACCCCCGACTTCACATCAAACCAAGGTGACATGTCACCGTTAACCCTAACGCACGCCTCGCTATCACTATAGTGATTTCACGGCATGCAGTGGAGCACTGCTCACTCCATATCCAAGCAACACGTCCCAGAGTTCTTTTCGTACGACTCTATCAAATGCCTTCTCTAAGTCGACGAAAGCGCAGAAAACCTTTTGGTTAATATCCAAAAACTTTTCCGCTATTCCGCGAAGCGAGAAGGTTTGATCCATACATCCTCTTCCTGGTCTAAATCCACCTTGGGATTCCCAGAGAAACCTTTCGGATCGCTCTTGCAATCTTATCGTCAGGATCTTCGTGTACACTTTACTAGCTAAGCTGAACAAGCTGATGGCTCTGTAGTTTGAGCAGTCCAATCGTGATCCCTTTCCTTTATAGAAAGGCACGATGGCTGCTCGCCTCCAGTCGTCCGGAACATCACCCTTTTCCCAGCAAAGATTGCATAGCAAATAGATGACGTCCCAGACCGCTGGTCCACCATACTTGATCATCTCAGCCGTAAACCCATCTATTCCCGCAGCTTTCCCACATTTCAGACTTCTTCCTCCCTCTCTCTCCTCCATCCCTCTTACAATCTCTCCCATACTTATTTTATCCACTAGGATAAACGCCCAGGATCCTCGACAGATTCTGTTGGAGGCAGCTCTATGAGTAGATCAGCGGCATCTTCATCATACATATCTTTGTAAAATTCACTCCATCACCTGAGGACTATTTTCAATAACTGTTCACGGTGAGATCAGTTCACGCCTAGAATAATTATTCCATCCATCACACAGTGACGAGAATTTTACGCCGAAAGTTTGCCATGAAACATTACTCACAAAAACAGACCTGTTTATTCAGTTTCGCTCCACGGTTGTTCGAAAAGCGAGCAAAAAAGCGCACACCGAATGCGTGAAGTTGGAACCGCCAAATTGTTTAATCTCTTTAAACAGAAACTTCAAATCGGTAGTTTCAGTGTACCTATGTTGCGATTCGCGGTAACTTTAAACTAATATTAGTGGCAGAGTTTGTTTGTTTAAACACTCGCACGAATGCCATGAAACGTCTTCGGAACTTGAAAACCGACTTGAAAAAATATACATTGGATAGCCTACTTATTGTAGAAGGCTATATACCGTACGTAATACTTCTACTCAAGGGATCGGATAGCGCGGGGTAAGCCGCGGGTAGCCTTAGTATATTGTGTGCATGCCTGTGATTGAAGCATAAAATTACTATCAATTATGTACAAAGTACCATATTTACATTGTGATAATTTCTCAGTACTGACATGTTTGATTTCATAAAATACACAAAACCGTACATTTTAACTGGAATACAAACTAAGCATTTTATAAAGTAAACGCGATATATCAGTCGCAATTTCATCGTGTATCATGTTTCACATTCTAGAAAATTGAATTATCGCTTTATTTCAGTACTAGCTAATCCCCGCGGTTGCACCCACGTAAATTATAATATATATGTTAAGCATAAAATTAGTAAAAACAAACATACATATGTACATATATATTGTATATCATCACGCCGAGTTCCTAACGGGGTAGGCAGAGAGAGTAGAGCGCCAGTCCTCTCTAGACTTACATACCTCTTTCGCCTCGTCCGCATTCATCAATATTTTCATACACGCTCGCCGGTTTCGAGTACACATAATAAATAAATCACACCCTTAATCATAATAATAATCCATCTCTGTATCAAATTTACAGAATTGAATCAAATTTCATTTAATTCAATTCTGTAGTTCATGCCTGAAATAGGAAGAAAAGTCCTCGCAAACTTTTGCAATTATTTGTAGCATAGATTTGTCATGTCGCTTGTGTAGAGTCTACATTGTAGACTATATTATCGCTACAGACACTGTTGTACTGACATTGATTTCCGTTTTACTATATGATTAGCATACTATTGTTCGCAATAAAATATACGCCTCAATCTCGTTTAATGATCTCGAAGATTAGACGTTGACATCTGGGTCGGAATAGTTGTAATTCTAACTGTATTTTCAGTTGATTATTATTGATTGATAATTTGTTGCTGGGCGCAACACAAACTGGTTCCTACACTTGAAAAAAAAAGTGATGTCATTTTTTGCTAGCAATGTTAATGCG
>JACCPG010006142.1:0-35050 GCA_016069955.1 Drepana arcuata | reverse complement strand
ATCCTCACAAACTTACGCATTTATAATATTATTAGTAGGGTTAGTACTACTCAAAATTTGCAGCGCATATTAACATGACTAATCACTGCTTGTCATTTGTTTGTCGTTAGTATTATAATTAGATGGGTACTTCAAACAGCCCAGATTTGTTATTGAAATAGATTTCAACATAACTCATTAATTTGTAAATACAAGTATAAGAAATCTAAAACCTTAGTGTTATTGGCAATACCTTAGTGAACGCAGGTGAGTGTTGTGCCGGCATCGGTTGATGCGCGACAGGCGTAGGCGTGCGCGTGCGCCTCCTCTGCATCGCACTTGCGTCGAACACACCCGCCACTATACGTAATCGGTTCCCCGGACATATTCCCTGGAATAGACACGTACAAATAGTATATGAGGTGAGGTATTGTTACAACTCACTTAATACCTTCGCCTTCAGAGAGAGATCCTTGTGGGAAGGCGGAATAGATTAAACTCACGAAGATGAGAACGTCAAGAGTAATCAAAACTGGTGAGAATGTATGACTCTTGTAATATCCTCCCCAGTTTCGATTTCTGATGAGAGAGATGAATAATAAGGAGCGAAAGAGCTTTGAGAATGGGAATAAAGTTTGTAAGACAATGAGACGCTCTCTCTCCCATCTTCTTATAGACCTAAGTGACGACATGTACATATGTAAGTTATTGTTTGTTTGGAAGGATGATGTTACTACGAAGTGTTTTCAACATTTATCCCGCTTAATCACTTACTGGATTTCAAGGAATTGTAAATTACGTCACTCACGTCGACCATCCTTTTGGGATGAGTGTAATCGTAAGTCGAGGCGTGTTTATGTCTACGTACATATATACCTACCTATATACGATAGGTACATACCGTGCGTCACCGAACTTGACAATACATACAATACACGTTAATTTATAACGCAGAACACTTAGGTTTGATTTATGATACTTGTTGCTTAGGTGAAATTCGAAATCCAATTCTAATTTGTTTGCCACCTTTGGGTATACAAATAAATTTTACTTTGGTATACCTACTACTGCAATAGTCTGTTCGGTTGGCAATTTCCCCCATCAATTTCAATATGTTGGTACCAGATTTTTATAGATATATTTAAAAATTTATTGCATATGATATTAATTTAAATAAAGATACCATATGCAATGTAAATCTTAATTTTAACAACCCTAGACTCGCGGCTACGTTGAATGTATACATTATTATATTCTGTCTGACCGACTTTACAACATATTTCAACTCAAGAACTTAGATAAGGATTAAAGTACATATAAAGATTACGCAGGATTCTGTATTAGCTTAGTAGGTATGTATAAATTGTTGTACATAAGCTTCCTCGATAAATGGGCTATAAAAAGGAAACATATTTATTCAAATCGGATTACCTAGTAGTCCTTGAATTGAGCGTGTACAACCGAACTAACAAACTATGCTAATATTAGTATATATCGGTCGACAACGCGCGATACCCCTAGTGTTGAAAGCGAATAGGTGGCGGTAACTTATAACCACCTAGCGGACCGCATGCTTATCTACCATGTAAGTGGTATAATTTTGGGCGAAAGGCTGAGTTTTCCGGCGATTCACAGGCCGGATACGCAACACCCCGAGCCACACGTCGCCAACCTCACGTGTGTCTTAAGAATATTGTTATTTTTATTTATTGTATTTTATATTTCATTATATATAGTACTAGCTGTCCCGCCCGGGTGAAAAAGTTAAACTTCCTGAAACACGATCGCAGCGCAACCTGTCGGGTCCAATTGTGATGTAAGCTATCCTGTCTTTTAAGTTGAATCAAACTGCACACGGTGTGCAAATTTGATTAAAATCGGTTAAGTAGTTTAGGAGTCCATCGCGGACAAACAACACACACACACACGTGACACGTAATTTATAAATATTAAGATTATTGTATTTCTATGGGCCTTGTTGCCTGAAACAAATAAATAAAATAAATTAAAAAAAGGATGTCAATATACCTGACGTCCCCTCAGCGAGCAGAGCCACCAGCCCTCGCTGCCGCCGGTGTTCTGCTCCAGCACAGCGAGGAGGTCCCCGCGCCGGAACGCCAGCTCGTCGGGGGACTCCGCTATGTTGTCGTACAACGCTCGCGCCATGCACTGCAACAATATATCACTATTATGAGAAACTTGTTATATGTCTTCATGCCTTCCCTCCCACATGGGTCCTCGAAGGAGTAGACAGATGTGTGTAGGAAGGAAGTACACACCAACTTTTCGTCGGTGATATAATAAATACCTGGGACAATTCCACACAAATTGACCTAGTCCCAAATTAAGCAAAGCTTGTGTTATGGTTATGGTAACTAGACAACGATATATTTACTTAAATAGATAGATATATACTTAAATATATAGGACATCCAAGACTAAGATACAAATATTCGTGCTCATCACACAAATATCTGCCCTCAGCGGGATTCGAACTCGCGACTCAAGTTTCGCAGTCAGGTGCCTAACCACTAGACCAGACGATCGTCAAATATATTTTTCGTGGCGTGACAGATGGCGATTCCTTCGCCGTCTCTCAAGCACGACTATACGGTGTGATTTCAGAAAAACTCCATGGTACTGCCAGGATTAGAACTTGCAAAATTTGCACTGCAGGCGACTTCTTAAATCATTCGCCTTTTTTTTTCACTTATTTAGTTCAATAGTTAACGTGACAGATGGCGAGAGCGCTGCTGGTACTAAGCACAATTAAACGTAAGACGTAGGTAAGCATAAGCAATTCTATGAATTTAGCAAAATCCTTAACAAATTGTTAGTTATTCTGTGGCAAGCTGTGCACTGCTACTTAGTCGTCTGTGCTGAACATTAATTAACCTAGATACATGTATTTATTTATATTTCCACACAACCATATGCTCAATGAATAATTGGCTATCTTGTGGACATTTATTCCGGGTTTGCTAACAAGTTGTAAGGCAAAATCACATGAGTAGATAGACGGAATTTCAACTTATGAGGCAAAATAACAAAAGGCATCCAATGATACCCTTATAGATATAGGTACTAACTGCCCCGCCTAGGTCGGCTGGGGCCAAAAAATATATAATAATAATATATTCTCACGCCTTCCCACAAGGGTCCCCGAAGGGGTAGGCAGAGGTGTATGGGTAATACCCACACATCCACTTTCCGCCAGAGGTATATTAGGTGCCAACGTGACAGATGGCGAGTCCATCGCCGTTACTCAAGCACGTCCATACAAGCGCCTTTGAATTTCTTCTCAGACGTATGCAGGTTTCCTCACGATGTTTTCCTTCACCGTAAAGCTCGTGGTGTGATTAATCACTGTACTTAAGTTCAGAAAAACTCATTTCAAAAAATAAATTTCCTGAAACATGATCGCAGCGGCATCTATCGGGTTCAATTGTGAATGTGAACCATTCTGGAATCCACTTGAACACACACAAAAAGGAGGAGTTCAGTGGATGATTTAGTTAAAACTACATGGTTTTATAGGGATATGATATTAATTAAGACTGATGAATGTGGATGAAGTGGAAGAGAGCTGTAATACTAGAGGAATCTCATAATCTTACTACCCACTCCATATACTTATGATATCAGGATGACACATAATATTAAATTATGAAAATTTTAAGTAGCTCGCGAATTCTCGTTACTTAATAATTTCGTAATAATTTATAGATATACATATATTTGTAATTTTATTTTTATCTTCCATTACTGATTCATGAAGTTAAGAAAACCTCACTATGTAGTTGAAAAGGCATTATAAGACTAAAGAGTCTATCGCACTAATATTGTTCCACTTTCGCGCAAAAACTACTGAACGGAATAGGATTAAATTTGGCAGAGAGATAGAATTGGCTGGATAAGCATATAGGGTATGCCAATTCAGCCATATGTTTTATAAAAAAAAAGCCAATTAAATCAAATTTTATTTACAAAGACCTAAACTTGATCTAGTTTGTGTAGGTAGAATCGTGTTTGATACATAGTTGTCAGTGTGTCGCATATGTGTGGGTGAGTTGAGTTGCATGCAGCTGCCTCTACCGGAACGGGCGCGTCCTAAATCGGCCGATAATGACGGATTGCATCTCGATCGTATTGTGCAACGCTGCGCACGACTCGTGTTGAGGCAGGCCATGTCCGTTTCCGGTATATGCAATGCAACCATTTATGCAACCGATAACGACCAGAACTTGGCCAGTTGGCCAGGGCCGCTGGTTTAAGGGATAGATGTATGTGATTTATATAAACCTGTCCTTTTTGCACCCTTCAATAATAATGGCGAAAGCATATTATGTTTTCAGTTCAATTTTCATTTAACAACAAAGTATGCAAATTAGGTGCTAGATTAATTTATGTAAACGGATTAAAAATGGCTAGGCATTTTGCTTAATACACTTTACATTATCATTAACAATCGCTTGTTTATTATTACTATGGGCTGTGCCGCCCGTGATATACCTAATTTGATTTCAATGGTAGTTCTTTTTTTGTATAAGACTAGCTGTGCCCGCGACTTCGTCGGCGTGGACGGCTTTTTATCTTTCGTAAAAATGTTTCTTTTTTTTCAATAAAAAGTATCCTATGTTACTTCTAATACCTCCAAGAATGTGTGTACAAGGTTTTATAGTGATCTCTTTAGTAGTTTTTACGTGAAAGCGTAACAAACAAACTTACATTCACATTTATAATATTAGTAAGATATCCAGCTTTTTATTTAGTTCTATTTTTATCTCTATGCTACATTCATATTACCTACATAGGTACTTGTAGGATATTGTTGTGGGTGGTTGTACCCTTGGCATGTTGCATAAGCAAGTGTGTTCGATTCCAAGATCAGGCTCTAAACACGTTGGATAATTATGCAGTGGAGTAAAAAAAAGAGTAACCCGAAGAACGGGGAAACGCTCGCCATACCTGTCAAGTACAGAACATACCTTCGATGAACTAGTAACTACTACTAAATATATTTGCAGTTGGAACCACGGAATAATATCTCTGTTCTGTGTTTGGAACCCTCGCTGGCTTACGTGAAAAATTTGGAATTGGGACCTTGAATTAAATTCGTCACTACCCTACTAATTTGAACCGTGGAATTGATTGTGCCTATATTAAAATTTATATTAAACAATAGATATATAAATAAAATTACCCATAACGGCTGCGCTTTTCGCACACTACTTCTGTGCACTTTACAATTGCACATTTCTATATTCACTTATACACAAACAATGTTTATTAATCACAGACCGCACAAATTTACCTTTACAAATAACTGAGAACGATTTGACTTGAATAAAACAATAATTTCAATTATTCAATTATTAAAGTTCACGCGTCCTCACCACAAAGCCTGTGGATGTACTGACCCGTATTGTAGATACATTGAAAACAAGTTAAATATAAACATAAGTATATTGAATTCAATTTATTAGAACTGGCCGCTGCCGCTGAGTCACTGACGACGTCATATGCGTCTGCATCCACTCCATTGAGGTGTGATCTCCCTGTACCTAAAGTCATTAAAGATTAAGGAGCAAAAACAAACGAATGTATGTGGAACTGTAAATGTACAGTATTCCAAAATCAAAATAATATATATTCTTTTATGATGATATTCTAGATCTGTAAGTCTAGAAAGAACTGGCGCTCTACTCTCTGCCTATCGGTGAGAGGCTCGGTGTGTTGATAATTGTGGCGATGATGATATTCTAGACTACGATCCATAGATATGTACATTAACTATAGAGGTACATAAGTGACCACGGAGATATTGGCACATTTTATTCCGTTCTCTCTGCTAATAGTTAAAAGAATTTTTATTTCAAAATTACACTACAGTATTTTTTTTAACTTTGAGGTTGGTGATGATAAATCATGAGGTTGAAGAATAAATCATACATACATATCATCACGCCGAGTCCCTAACGTGGTAGGCAGAGTGTATAGAGTTCCAGTTCTCTCTAGACTTAGGTACATACGTATTTAATAAATCAGTGTGTAAAAAATGTTTTAGTGTGAATAGAAAAAAAAAAATTTCCCATCTTCTAGCTAAAGTAGAATTGAGGAGATGAAAGGATGCTGTAGGAACCTATCCGGATACTTGCGGTGAATCATGCGGTGGCGCCGTCTCCGTGCGCACTTCGTAGAATTTACGCGATTGGTATTGTGCGCCGACGCTTTTTGCCTGTGGATCTTATTCACGTAGACCATGGATGGTGAGGTCATTGGCTGACCTCTCGTAGCTTCAATTAATCACGACCTCAACAAGAAAAAACATTTTGTTTTCCTTTTGCATTTACTATAATTGCGCTTTCATGTTAACTGCAGTTGATTGACCCTTGTAATGCATTGTTACTTTGATTATTCGTGACTTTATTTGTCTCCAGTACCTCGCGTGACATCCCTCATCTTAAAACGTGTCTCCACTGTTGCTGTTCATGATTCGCCAAACGATACAAGAAGGGCTTTGTTAGTCGAACGTAAATACTAATGAACTGTCTCGATAAAATCGTAAACGAAATTTAAATTGAACTAACCAATAATTTCGAAAGAACCTCAAATACATCTGCGACACTCGCCATCTCTCACGTTGACAGCCAATTGTGTCTTTGGGGAAATATACTTATTTCACCTCCGCCTACCCTATGTGAAGGCCTAGCTATAAGATAAAAACCCAGAAATCAATTGGAAGAATACAAACAAGAGATTACATTAATAGATTATGCTTATATTTAGATTATTAGCTATATGAACACATACAATATTTTATTAAAAGAACTAAAACCTACCACCGTAGTTAATAGCCCAACAAGATGTGTATTTGTCTATTTGTACTACTCAGTATTTCATTGAAGTATTAAGTGACCGTTATTGCTAAATATAAGAAAACCACACTCCTTGACCACAGCAATGACACGATCAGCAAAATAAGGCTTGGAGGTTGTTTGCGGTCGTGATTATTTTTGTAGAATAATTAGTTCATTATTATAGATTTGTAGCATTTTCCAAGAGGTAAAAAACAACAACAACAAATAACAGTTAAAAAGTATTTTTAATTATGTATGTAATTGAAGCAAAAGATGTATCCCCCTACTATTCTCCCTTATAGTTTATAGTCTAATACGCAATCTTCCACCAATATTTTAGTATTTTCGGTGCACACTGATTACCTATGAGTGCACACGCGCACTAAAATTAATAGACTCATACTCCTAATAGGTCATACTCCCCGCATCCCGCGACCTCCTTCACTAGAAATTGGTGGGGCGCGTCTTCGTGGATGGCACTATCTGTATGAAGAGACTGATCAATGTCGAAAAAGGCAGTTATTTATTGCTATATTTTATTATATATAGAATTCCTTTTATTGTAACTCTAAATAGACCTTCAGGTACCTTGTGGGAAGAATGAAAACAACAATAAACTTAGAATGTCCTAGGAGCCGTCAACAACATGTATTTAAATTAGAGTTACCTACGTAACTGCATTTGTAATTCCATACAAAATACAGTCAAAGCATTAAGTGATGCTCAGCTGGCGAACTAAAGCGAACTAAACAAGCATGCATATTAACTAAAACACGGTTCGTCTCCAACGCCGCCGCCGTCTCGTCTACATGCATATTTCACCAACTGAATTACAAGAACCAAACTACAAACGTTGACCAGAAAGTGAGCAAGTAGCAGCTAGGTAAAGCTTCGTGAAATCTGTCGTTATTAAGGCGTATAGATCTACAAAAAATAGCTACTTCTGCGTCTCGAGATAAAGTACCTTTTTGCCAGCCTTCAAACTCTATGAAAATGATGTTACACGCGGAGAACTTATTCCGCAGCTAATGTCATTACCATAAGAGAGCCGCTAATATCACTAACTCGGGCGATTGGTCAAAGTTCATTCATTTTAAACTGTAATCAAGCACTAATTCGTAGTCAAATCTTTAATAAGTTGCAATAACAAACACTTTTACTGTAGATATACATTTAACAAAACCGTATGTCACTGTATACAGCGAGTATGTATCCACTTTACACGTCGATTTCGCACTTTGCTTTCCGTTCCATCCCGACATTTAGATTTGATTTGATTTGAAGATTTGAACCTTGACACTGTGCTTAAACTACGGTCTTAGTAGCTAAATTTAACATCTAGCATACTTCTTGCATCTTAGCATCTAGTCCATGAACATATATTCTACTAAAGGCTATCGTAATTATATTGTTCCTCGCGTGTATATCACAAGGCGAATATGAATTCTACAACGTACCGTACGTATCCGTAAAAAGGTAGATAAGATATTTGTTGGATACCAATACTCGTGTGTTGCCGCCACGTGCACAAATATCGCCAAGTCGAGCGTATGAGCTCCATTCGCGCTCGAATAGAGTTACTATGTGGCTACTGGGTCTAACTAAAATCAATGAAGAATGTCAAGGGATTGAATGGCGGTGCAGCGACCTAGGAAGGTCGTGTGTAGTACGAGGAGGGTTAACGCGCATGCGCTGGGTCGACCCACAGATACAAATACGTCTAAAAATCCCTACGCCATTACTATACTATATAATTATACTCAAACATGATTCCTTCAGATTGCGACAGTGGGAAAGAAGCCAAGCCATGTTATTCTATAGGATAACCTACACAATACTTTTGATAATTTATTTATCTACAAAGAAATTGAACAGGAGACTGAAGGTGAAGGTGAATACTAGTTTTGATTCCCGAACGTCTATTTCCTATGAAAAGAAAAGAGCTATTTTGTAATTAGCCCGGCATTCATTAACAACATTTTCCCATCATGCAATTTGTTTGAAGAGCTAGTTCATTCTATCAACGTAATGTACTACAGTAGTGGAGAATTTTTCTGTACCTATGTCTTGCTAGTAAGTAACATTAAGTATTAGTTATGCATAGCTGGCTAACGAGCTAGCTCTACGTGACCTGTCAAAAAGTATAGGCAATTTAATTTCATTTAGCGCTGAACCACTTTCTATACAATATGTCATTTTTATGTGACGTAAGTTCGCCGACAAAACGAACGGTAGGTTTTATAACTAGATTACTATATAATTTATCGATCTCTAAATTTACTGTAGTTTGTATTAAATGTGTACCTACTCATCCATTAAACGTTGTAGGTACATTTATTTTGTGTCATTATTTGTACTGTCAACTAGATATAAGTTTTATTTTTTATATACATCCCGCCTTCCCACAAGGGTCCCCGAAAGGGTAGCCAGAGGTATATAGGTAATACCCACCCACACACCCACTTTCCGCCAGAGGTATATTAGGTGCCAACATGACAGAGTCCATCGCCGTTTCTCAAGCACAACTATACATACGCCTTTGAATGTTGTCCTTCACCGTAAAGCTCGTGGTGTGATCACGATCACTGTACTTAAGTTCAGAAAAACTCATTGGTACAGTAGGGATTCGAACTTGCGATCTTTGTGTCGCAGGCAACTGCTCGAACCACTCGGCCACCACGGCTTATAAGTTCGTTATAATCATATAATATATGTATATATAAATTATATAATATATAATAATAATAATAATATATCCTCACGCCTTCCCACAAGGGTCCCCGAAGGGGTAGGCATATATAAATTGTATATTATATATACATATATACATTATATTATATATAATTTATATATAAATTCTTAGATATAAGTTCGTTACAGCATTACTGAAATAAACCTTACGTTTTATTTCTATTCTTTTAAAATGAATTGGTTTATAGCGGAGACACAAGTATTAAAAATTTACCGACCTCCTTTGCCATGGATATTTGCGTCTAATGGCGATTTTAAGCAATCCGAAAATATGAATTTCACACGCCGGCTCCGTTGTCATGATGTAACCCAAAAATAGACTTTACATCTAACAAACTAGTCTTCAAAATATCCGGTTTATGATTCTGTCGACGATGGTGTTCAATAAGTGGACCTTTATTTAATAACGAGTATCCTGCGTGGCGCCGAGACCGTAGTCTAGTTTTTATTTTACCTTCATAAGTCCATACATGCCACTTTGGTTTGACAGCAAAATTATATTACATACAAGTAATAAGCGTCGGTATTCAATGGGAGAGATCTTTTATTAATGGCCAAGAGCACGTCCGTATATCTATTTGAGCGTACTTGAAAATAAACAGGACCTAAGCGAAGAGAAAGTTTTTTTGCACTAATGACCACATCTAAAAATTTAAAGTGATGTGATAAGTGACTTGACGATCGAAAATACCTTAATAATCGCTGTCAAGGATGCAATTTCACCAATGAGAAAGCCAAAGACACAAACGATTTCCACTGGAAGGGAAAGCTTTGGTTCCCCTTAGAGCTAGCAAAGTAACGCCTTTAGTTTTTATAGGGGCATTTGGGTGGAAAGTAGTTTTATTCGTCGTAAATGGCCGCTAATTTATACACAAAATTTACTCATATTAATAAGTAATAAAGTCTCAAATAAGATACGCAAAGTTGTCGTTGACGTTTGATCTATAGCAACGCAGACATATGGTATTTTTTTGGGGACAGTTTTTGTGAGCGTTAAAAACCACGCATGACAGTTAGGTATTAAAAAGAAAAAAAACTGCCTGTCGCAAGACTCGTACGTAGCAAGCAACACATTTCTAGAGTACTTACATGTAGGTAAGTGGTCCCACTATCCACTTGGAAACCGGCGTGATTATCCAATGAGATAATAAATTACTACGAATGTATGCAAAATGGAACCACTTTATATTTTTTTTTGACAGCCCGTTGGTAAAGTATTCTTGCCATGTGCAAAAAGCTCTGATGTCGTCCGTGTAACGGGAAATACCACAGACAGTTAAATATAGTATCTAAAACGACTGTTATTATTATGTCTTCACGTGTCCCTGGAGGGGTAGGCAGAGGTGTTATTACATCTCTTTTCGCCGGGGTATATTTAGGCCAACGTGACGGATATCATCTGAAGCCGTCTCTCAAGCAAGTATGAAACTATTCACGATGTGGTCCTTCACCGTAAAGCTCGTGGTGCAATGAAACACTGGACTCAATTGCGCAAAATTAGGCAATATTGAATTTGCACGACTACTTAAAGCACTTTGCTATTACGACTTATCTTATAATAAACAAAAAAACCTGGGTCGACACTCTAACGTACCATGATCAGGTAGGTCGTGCGTCATTCAATATTCAATCGACTACCGATGGCTCAGTCAACGACCCATCCCCATAGATAAAACACCCTCACACGCTCGATGCACCCGCAACGGAATGTTTGTTATATCAATAATGTAACTCATATATATTTAGGATTAATGATATCCACTTTAAGGTTAGGGTGTAGTTAGATAATTCTTATGTCTTTGACGTCTTGCAAAAATACTTTAGTTTCCTTGTTAGAAGTTTGCTAATACTTGCAAAGAAATTTTGATTAAAAACAATTTGCTTTGTCCTAATTCATCGGTTCGCAGTTCATCTATTTATTTAAATTTGCTAACAATAACTTACGATGAAATATAGAGTAACATTTTCTTAAAATGTTTCTTGCTGGAGTAACGGCGATGGACTCGCCATCTGTCACGTTGGCACCTAATATACCTCTGACGGAAAGTGGGTGTGTGGGTATTACCTATACACCTCAGCCCACCCCTTCAGGGATGGGCTGAGGTGTATAGGTGGGTATTTGTGTGGGAAGGCTTGAGGATATATTATTATTATTTTCTTAAAACATTTGCTCAGTGGTCAAAAGTTAAAACTTTGGAGGCGGATTTCTCATTTATAATATAAGTAAAGATGTGACAAAGTAATGAGTGCCGAAACGTAACCCTTCCAGTAAAACCACGGATTAAGAAATCGTTATTTCGTACTAAACCACAAACTCGTTAGTCAAAGAGCTAAATATAATCGTGAGAACACCTCGCAGTGACGAATGGTAGACACAAACAGTTACCGTGTTGAAGTTGATATTCCCAGGGGCTGGTTGGATCATTTGACATGAAACGTGACACGCCCAACGTGAGTAAACATTGTTGATAGGTGCGTTGTGATACGATTGTCACATCCAGTGCTGACCTATATATCAACATCTACTTCTGGGTAACAATATTTTATTCAGCTAGTACAACAGCCTATTTAAAGATTTGTTTCGGAATAATTGTCCACACGACTTAGATCCTAAATTAATCAGTGATACACCGATGTACAGACACATGAATATTCGAATTCATCACGTAAAGATCGAACTTGCGACCTCGAGAACAGAGTATAATTTGAATTTAGATATTTTTGAGAATTATTCTTTCTGTACTAGAAAGACTTACTAAGTAAAGCTTGAACTTCTTAACGTATCCTACTATCTAGTAGGATAGTATATAAATGCGAAAGTTTATGAATATGTGAAAGTGTTCACGAAGCACTACATAGCGGCTTTGGATGAAATTTGGCACAGACATAGAATATTGGCTGGGTTACCACATAGGATGTTTTGGATTTCAATTGATATTAAATTTAAGCGGGTGCATCCGCGGGGTACTACTAGTTAAATACATATTCTACATCACATAGCACACTCAAGTGTAAGGGATATTATTGTTCATCGCACCTAAGATCTAACCCATCGGCAATGCCGGATCCAGAGAGCTGGAGGCCTCGGGGCAACAAAGGAGTGGAGGTCCCCTGGCCAAAAATGATTTTTTTTTTCAGTCAAGTTTTTAAGTCGAGTCCACTTAATAATTGATTGTGAAACCAAGAATTTATTAATACTGGTAATTATCGGAAATAAAATTTTAGGGTTAGCGTAAAGTTATTATGTATTAGCGTAAGTCTGAATGTGATTTGTTTCGAAATCTTTATTTTGGGGCCTGTCTTTTGTGGCAGCCCCGGTTGCCCTCCCCTAAATTCGGGCCAATCCAAGACCGTACGGCCGCGTACAACCGACGCCGGAAATTCTTGTGCGATGAGCTTAAGGCCTCAAACGCCTGGCCAAAGGATGATAACCACCCACGCGCGAACACATCCTACGCAAGCCGCCAGACAACGCTGCTTTCCCGCCGATGTCATGCTCATGATCGTCTATTCACTGTTTATTGCTCATATCTGGCATTATTACGCTAATTAGGGATTTTATTGCGGTGTTAGAAAAGTTAACGTCGACAGTAAGAGATAATATAGTATCCAACTTAATGTTATGTAAACATATTGTGGTCAGAGTTGTGGGGTCAGAAAAGTTTTAAGTAGCGTTAATTGTATCTTATGGTTTTTTTTAACTATGCAAGTACTGAAGTAAGTTATCATACCATGATTCTGCGGTGAAGGAAATGTCGAGAGGATATCGGTATATATGTTCGATTGAGAATAACTTGAAAGTATGTATAGTCGGGGTTGATTAATTAAAAGGGTCGCGCCATCGCAATCGCCATCTGTCACGCTGGTACCTAAATATAGGTATCTCCGGGGAATAGGGTGTTATTATATGTCCATTCAGCTTATCCATGATATAAATCATGAATCATACATTTTATAGCAACGATGTAGGTAAAGTATTTTACAGCATTTAGCCTTAAATACTTATACACACCCTGTTTATAGGGCACAGCCATTATGGGAGTGAGGGCATTTATTATTAGCATAATCTGTTTACATTATATCTAATCTATACATATAATAAAAATGTTACGGATCGCTGTCTGTACATGGAAGATATATGAGAAAAAATGTGCTAGGGACCTTTTTCAACGCAAATAGCATCCAAAACACAGATTGTTAGAATTTTTGTCTGTTTGTATGTGCGTTTGTGCACGCTAATCTCAGAAACGGCTTATCCGATTTAGATGTGGTTTTTCAATAATATTATGTGGTAAGCTTTTCGTAACATGTACAAAGTAAATCAAAATCAAAATGTATATCCAAAAAATGTTGCCCAAAGTCACTTTTCGAAGTCGCGGGCACAGCTAGTATTAATAATAAATATGGATACATATTTTTTTAAGTATATTATTATCATATGTCAAAATATCATATCAACACCCTTCCGTCCGCCTGAGAGCAATATTTTTTATATTGATTAAATTTTGTGTTACATAAATTACTCAGCGTGGCGCACTGACGTCGAGAACAAAGGGAGCCGCCTTATAGGGAGGATTGAAAAGAGCTCACCACGAGAGGGCAAGGGACGCTAGTTGCAATTTCTCACAGCATTTGCAGTTATTCAGTCGGGATAAAAAAGGAGCTATTTTTTTACAACTTATCCAACCACGGATGGTAGTCTTTAATTTTTTACAGGCTGCGAAACATTTTCTTCGCAGACTGTATTATGAAATGAATCGTGCTATTTTGAATTAAGAAAATAAATTTCTCAATTAAACCTGTCTTATCAACACCTGGATCTTATTAAAGGCGCTGTTATTTATTTGACTTATACTTAATAACACAAAAAATGTTAATAAAATCGATCCATTGTTCTGAATTGGAGTTACTAGACTAGGGCAATATCATATAAAATATATATCCTATATCCTGATAAAATGTGATGGATTCCTTCTTTTCTTAGTTTCCAGAACACCAATGTATTGTACTGGCAGAAGGAGAGAACCGTTCATCGCTTTTTCTGCTTTTTTATGTCAACTATTCCACATGTACTTATAAACTTGGCTCACCGCTTGCCATCGGGCGCACCATTTTCTAGATCGAAACATTTTTTGTTGAAACAAAAATAAACCGTGTAAATTCTGTTTAATATAAATAAGACAAGGGGGCCTAACTCTCTCTCTATGGGTAAATAATCATTGTTTGACGTATATCACTTATAATCCTCACGCTTTTCCACAATCGTCCCAGAAGGGGTAGGCAGAGGTGTATAGGTAGTACGCACACACCCACTTTCCGCCAGAGATATATTTTAGGTGGCAACACGATAGATGGCGGGTCCATCCCACGACTATACATACGCCTTTGAATGGCTTCTCTGACGTATGCAAGTTTCCTCTCGATGTTTTCCTTTAACGTAAAGCTCATGGTGTGACTAATTACTGTAGTTAAGCTCGGAAAAACTCGGTTGGTACAGTCGGGATACCAACTTGCGATCTTTGTGTCGCAGGCAACTACTCTAACCACTCGGGCACCACGGCTGTTTTTGCCACGGCACTTATACACGTATTTTTTAATCACGTCCTCCCTCGTTGCCATCGCAATAAACCCCAATTATGAATCTGTCGCAAGGGAAACAGATGCCAAACTACTGTCTCTGACACTTGTAGCTTGTCGAGCGTTTTAGATTTGGCAGCCGCCCAAAGCCACGAATGTCGCAGCTTATACAATACTATCGTAGTTCCATCTCAAACGCTTCGGCGACGTGACACTAGGAGACATGAATACAAATTGGATTTGGTGAAGGAACATTTTATCGTATATCGATATCTAGAATCCATGTACGTCCACTACGATCGCAGATACATTAAATTGTTAACATGTATACATAACAAGGATGCGCCGCGCAGCCAAACGCCAATAGTTTTCTTTTTGATAGAAAGTAACCTAATTCATTGTTGTGTGAATGAGGAACAAATATTTATATAAAGATTATTATTAAACTCGTAAGTGTGCTTTCAATGTTGATTTAAAATTTTAATAAATAATAATAATTGTAGTTATTGCCATTATTTATTAAATTTATTTCCTAAACTGAAAAAACTAAACACTTGCTAAAACTGCTACTAACAACTATTTAGGATAACTGACATTCTAAATATTTAGACTTTAGCAATGGGTTTAAGTAATAACGGGTAATCGTTAAGACCTATATTTTAGATAAAGCACGTACAACAATTGCTTTAATATGTACAAATAATAATGATTTCAATGCTCTCGTAACTTAATTTGCAGTAAAATAACTGGGTACCAGATCAATTGGTAGCTCTTATTTGCAGTTAGGCCGAACACTCGAGGCGACTTCAAACAATTTCGTACGAAGCCGTACTCGAAAACTGGAGAGCACTGCTTCCGATTAATCTCGGGCTCTGCCGCGCTGTTTGTTTACGTATTTTAATAAAGGTTTTATTTATTTGAGATAGTGACAGTGTGGTCAGATTTCCAGCTCTGTTTTATTTGCGCGTGTTTTACTCGCATGCAGAGGATCAGAGACAAATGGGATTTTAGCTTGAATAACAAAAAAAAAATAATAACAGTATATCATTACGCCTACCCACTAAGGTCCCAGAAGGGGTAGGCAGAAATGTATAAGTAGTACCCACACACCCACTTTCCGCCAGATATATTTTAGGTAGGGAAGGTGTGAGGATACGATAATAATTATAAAGTATGTGAAATATATATTTCACATACATGTGAAATATATATATATTTCAATGTGTGAAATTGTTCGAATCTTTCGTTCGAGACATTAGAACGTTTGCCGCAAATACCATTAAAGCCGGGCCTAATGTAGTGTGCAATAATTTAAGAGTAATTAATGCAGAGGGTTATATTCTGTGTTAGAACGTCGCTTGGGTGCACCGTATAATGCATTAGATTGCTTACACATTTCAGCCAGGCGATACTGAAACTTTCATGCCTTTAAGTATACATAATTCATATAAATTTAATTGTTAGGTATGCCCCAATGTTTTACCTGCGTAAAATTATATTTCATTTGTAGATTTTTCCCTGGCATGATATATATCCTATGTATCTGATAAGAGTTCTGACGTTAAGAGTACTCGAAACCGACGAGCATATATGAAGAGATTGATGAATGTGCACGAAGCGAAAGAGGTATGTACGACTAGAGAGAACTGGCGCTCTATAATCTCTGCCTACCCCGTTAAACGGGGTAGGCAGAGATTATAGAGCGCCAGTTCACGCCAAGTCCCTGATAGGGACTTGGCGTGATGATATGTATGTATGTATCTGATAATCAGTGCCAAATTTCATCCCATTTCGTCCAAATTTTTTTGCGTCAAAGAGGACAAACAACACAGACGTTTGCATTTATAATATTAGTATAATTTTCATCGACTTTTAAAACATTTAATTTTAACATTTCTTAAATAACGACCGTAGCTAAATACCCTGATAGGTATCATTGTGAAGTTAGTACATTCTTGTACTTACATATCATCACGTCGAGTTCCTCATGAGACGCAATGAGATTTATAGAACTCTTTCCCTTCATCCCATTTATCAATCTCTTCATACATGATTGCTGCTTTCGATTACACTTGACGTTTTCGCCATTGAACAACTTGTCGATTTGAACGTAACCACGTTAGTGGCAATAAACAAAACTTGTCAAGTCTTCGTAAAGTCAAGTAAAGGTTTGAGGGCCACAGTCCACCGGCGGGTTAAGTGTTAACGACTCTCAAGGGACCAGGGACGCACAAACACACTTTATTTACCCCTGAAGCGCCCTGGAGTGCACTTTATTGTCCGTAGTTTGTAACAACATCTTCTATTGGCGTTGTTTTGTGGACATCTAAGGTGAACGAACCGTTCATTGCTCTAGAAAAACTAGTGCTATTTATCTTTTTAATGCCAAAATAGAGATATGTATAAAAGACATACAATATCATTTGTGCATACTACGGAACTACGCGTTCGTCTTCAGATTATCTGGCATTAAACGCATCTATAATAAATTCTAAATTACATTCTATATCACCCAGTCTCTTATGGAGTAAGCAGAGAGTAGAGCGCCAGTTCTCACTACAGTACTAAAAACAGATGTGCGTATGAAGAGCTAAATTCTCCATAAACAGAATGTTACGTAACGCAAACTCGCTAACGACAATCGATACAATCTTAATCATTAATAATTATACTGATAAGAAAATCTACAGAATAATTCAACTACGTGTGCATCTCACCTATAAGCTCACAATATCCCAAATATGTCTGTCTCACTTAATATAATATTCTAAGAACTAAGCTCACAAGCAAATGCCGAATTAACTTTGAGCCATGTCGCGCCGCGTCGCGTCGTGTCGGTCCCCTTGACAACGCGATGGAAGGGATCCAAGCCCCAAGCTCGTACAGCCACTCATACACCCTCCGTTTTTTTCTAATACGCCTACTTTTACCTACGTACATGCTATAAAATACGTACTCTCATTACTGTATCATTTCGCTCCCCTAATGGAAGCAAACAATAGGCACCATAAAGACGTTTCTATAGTACTCAAAGGTATAACTCAGGACCACGTTATGCGAGGTCCGATCGCCCCTTATCCATCACAATTACACGCCTCGGTTTATGTAGCTACACAATTTACAATCTCTCTTGCTTCCACAAAGCGAAAATCTCCGCTATCCTCTAGCCGAATCCTTTAGACAGTACAAAACAGTTGAACATGACTTTAGTTCTTGTTAGGATTGTCGTAACACGTAACGTAACACAATTATATATACTGTATGTAAAGTAATAGGGTACACAATTTTTACTTAATGAAACTCTTAATTCATCGAATTGCCATATTTGGCATAGATAATAATCCTTAATTATATAATACTAGCTGTACCCTGCCACGCTTCGCTATGGATATGTGACTGATGCAAAAAATAGATAAAAACAATCGTTGATGCGGATTATATATCATGCTAAAATTTCAGCTCGATCGGTGCAGAACTTTTTGAGTTTTTGAGGCGTACACAAACGTACTACATAACATTTATATATATATATAGATTTTTCAAGACAAAACACTTCAGATTTATTCCCATTTGAATTGAATATATACATATACGTATCTCGTTCAGTATCTATCGTATGTATAGCAACCATTGAATGATCAATCGATCAGATAAGGCAACGTTAGATATTTCAAGGTCCATAAGCTCTCACCAGAGACCCAGTGACGTTTTGATGAATTGCCTGTCGTGTTGACGCTTCTGTGTGTCCATCACAAGCTTTACTTGACGAGCCTGTACTTTGGCCTCTTGTTAGAGTATTGTTTGTTCTCACCGCCTATTGCCTAGTATGACTAAACTGAGAGCCAATCACTGCTGATTTTGAATAATTATCACTTGAAATATGGAGGTATGTAAGTCTAGAGAGAACTGGCGCTCTATACTCTCTGCCTACCCCGTTAGGGACTTGGCGTGATGATATGATGATGATGATGATGAAATATGGAGACGAATTAAACAGCCCAAATATTAATCTGAAAATGGGGGCAATTTGTTAAGGGTTACTTCTGGTAGATAAGTAAAAGTCTGCGGATGTAAAGCTTATCCTTTACACCAAGGATCTTCTTGATAAAGAGTACCATGTCATACATTAGGAGACCAATTTGTAATCAGATAACAATTCAGCAGATTTTATAGCAAAATAATGACACTTCGTTCGATCTCTCCATTCTTCCTTCTTAGCTTTCTCCAATGGCTAATATTAAAGGCGATTCGTTGCGCAAAGCAGAGCAAGGCTGGAAATCTCCATCAATCAAATAAGCCTACTTTGGCCACATTTCTATTCTATACTAGTCAGGAGATGTTAAGATTTCCGGTTCAATTCTGCGCCATCTTCATTTATCAAGATTAACTGAAGTATAAGTAATAGGTGAAAAACAATGTAGAATTGCAATATTGCAATAAAGAGCCGTGGCGACCAAGTAGTTCGAGTAGTCACATACAACACGAAGATTGCAAGTTACAATCCAGTTTGCGCCATTGAGTTTTATCTCCACTTATGTAGTCATTAGTCCCACCACGAGCTTTTCGGTACAGGAAAACGTTGAAAGGAAACCTGCATACATTTGAGAAGAAATTCAAATACGGATGGCTAGTCGTGCTCGAGAAACGGCGACGGACTCGCCATCTAAGACCTAATATATCTCGAAAAGTGGGTTTGTGGTAATATTACACAGCTCTGCCTACCCCTTCGTGGACCCTTATCCGCAGGTGTGGAGAATTATATTGCGATTAATTGACAGCTCGGTATATTATCATGAAGTATAACTACACACACAGTTAGACGTTTGTCGTTGATTCAGGGGGAGGCTCGTCTGGCTGACGTGTCAAGCGCCAGTGACAGCCACTCCAATCTGAACGAACGCTCGAGTGCTCCACGCGTCCCGACGCCCGTCGGCTGTAGCTGACACTACATATCCAACTCGGAATATTGAAACGATTTAGATTTAGCTATAACCAATGGTTACGTTCAAAACTAAATTAAAATCGGTAATAGCTAATCGGTAATTTAGGCAGGTTGGTTTAACAATGAAATCCACAAATGTACATACCAATTTTTACCCAATGCAAGTACAGACACACCACATATTGTTTTCCCAAAGAGGAAAGCCTGCACATCAGAAATGCATAGGACTATCTTTCATCCCTGAGAGACTTGCAATACATCCGGCTAACAGTGGGTGTGAACAAATCTGACTCGAAAGGGATGAAGACTGTGGTGATGGATGAAGACCCGTGTCGTGTGCAGTGATAAAACATTGGCTAATCGACTCATACCGCTGTGAATGAAGCTTAAAAATCACTTCGCTAGCTCCACTTCAGGGCCCCCTTTAGTACTTTTAGAGTTATAAAGAAGGGTATTTTGAGGGGCGGACAAAATATTCCGAGGCACAAGCCGACTGCCCATTGCTTCCATGATGAGATTATTTTCAATAAGGTTTCCGATCATGTCCTTTATCAGCATATATCATGTCCGTTTCCTTTACAATAGAGCTCGTAGTATAAACAAATTACTCGAGTTTATAACCACATATATACATATATATATTAGCCGACGAAAAATTGGTGGTACATAATGACGTATCAATTGGCGATCGTCGACGTAACAAATACAGATGGGATGCCATACTATTGTGTATGTACTGTGACGCAACCGAATACATAATTCTATTGTTCCAATTACGGGTAGTCCCAACTATCCTAGTCCTAATGGAATGAAATAAAATGTGAATGTTATAATGTAGTTCCCTCGTCATGTTGCGAGGGAGCCGCATATGTTTCATTCAGTGGTTGGTTACGTGGGGTGCGGCGTGCGTAATCTCCCCGGGTCGCGTCCAGGCACGCGCCAGCTTCATGACAGATTTCCCCACACAATATAACAACACGATCATTCTTGATTATTACAATCTTCAGATCGATGTCGGTATTATCGAAATTATTTCGTTAAATGATTACACAGTGTGTGTAGTTCGTAATGTTACATCGCATTACCTTATCAACCAGTATCCTAGCGTAGGCATGCAACTTAGGTGGTTGTCAGAACAGAACGACTCACTTAAATATTACAGAATCTAGAGCCAAATACTAATGTAACAGCTTTTTAAGAAGCTGTTGCTGAATCCACTTGAATATTCACATCTTGTTCGCATATCACAAAATGTAATCTCAAAATTATTCGATTACTGTACAGTAAATGAGAAATGTTGCTTAAGTTAAGATTCCTATGTTTGTAGCTACTGGCTGGGACAAGTGGACGTTTCTTGATACCATTCAAAATAAAAATCTAAATATTTTTATTTCACATAGGTCTAGGTGGGAACTTATAAAACGTCTAAAAAGGTGCACGGTTCGGGTTGGTCGTTTCAATGGAGAAGAACCGACAAGAAAGTATATATATATATATTAAAGCATTAAAGTAGCAAATAAGCAAGCGGTTCGCCTGATGGACGTGGCTACAGCCGCCCATAGACGCTTGTAACAACATCAAGAGGCAAGGGCATGCTCACGCGCTGCCGACCGATTTGGATGCATTTTGCAATGACATAACTTAAATTGACATAAAAGTTACTTATTATCTAGAAAATAAGATATATAAAAACAAAATAAGAATCGCATTTTAGTGTGAAACCGCGAGGCACAGCTAGTATTACGTATATATTACATACGTTTCATATCTATATTATTTATAAAAGAACATATACTCAACGGCGGCGGATTCGCCATCTGTCACGTTGGCATCTAAAATATATCTGGCGGAAAGTGGGTGTGTGGGTATTACCTATACACCTCTGCCTACCCCTTCGGGGACCCTTGTTGGAAGGCGTGAGGATCTATTATTTTATTTATTATATACTCAATTGTATCGTTGTTATACAAACCTATCTATCACATGCGTAAGCGTGGCTAGTAAACTATTTCCAGAATAGGAATTAATAACTAATCATGACCATTGTTTTACGACGTGGTCAGACCACGTATGTGAGAATCTATCTGAGCCGCCCCGGTAATAAAATACGTCAAACACTTGCCTCGTTATCAATTATCGATTGCCTATTCAATGCCAGATACGGCGATACAACACCACTTGCTGGCCTTTTGCACAACAAACGATTGCGTTGTATTAAATAATAACACGCGTTCAATATACACATTTTATTATGCTTAAGGAATAAAATTTCATACCTGAATAGTGTATATCAGGTTTCCGAAGGTGTAAGCTGAGGTCTGACCATACTCTTTCCGCCGGAGACATATTCAAGTGCTAATGCGATGACTCCGGATCGCACATACATTTTTATTGTCTTCTCGTATGCAAGGTTTCCTCTCGTTGTTTCTCTTCATCGTAAAGCTCGCAGTGTGATCAATGATTGTACGTTCTAAAAGCTCATCGATACGGTTGGGATTGCAACGTGTCTGTCATCTGTCTAACATAAAACTGTTTAAACACCAAAGAGGAAAATTTAAAATAGGTGCCCTCAATTGATCAAGAACCAGCTAAAACGTAGCAGAAACGAGGAAGCGCCACTCAAGCTAGATGCAATGAGTACCTAGCACTAGTCGCATAGCATGACCAAAATAGACTTAACGGTAGTGTGACGCATGAGCTAGGGCAGCCGATGCATGCGAATCCTGTAGCTAAAATGGGACGACAGCTTAAGGGCGAGCCGTCGTGCTCGCGTTGAGTTATCGCCAATGGTGGCCGCGATAAAGGATAGCTATTAGCGTCCAATATGCGCAGACAAAGGGTTCTAATACAATTGTGCGGAAGATTGACAGTGGCCCGATAGGAGCGCACCCGACGACCTTGCGCGAGAGCCGACATAGTATATCTGTGGAGCCGACTGTCCGCGAGGGAAATAGCCTGATGACATGCGATATGCGGAATACCAAGATCCTCGGCGCCGGCGGCGGCGCCCGCGTCTCGCCGTGTCCATACTAACATGTTAAACGCGCCATTGTATGCGGAAAGTGTATAGTATACGCCGCCTCGGTCAAAAGTACACAAGTGGCCAATTAACTTTTTAAATGCAGCAGCCATATGCGCAGTTAAGTCTACATCTGATAAAATAATTTCACCTATGTTTAGTATGCTTTTATCCCGTAGCGAAATTTTTCTGTTAATCTATGTCGGTGCCTTCTTTATTTTTGAGTAGATAAATATTCTCAATTATTTGTATTGTTTACGTTAGTTAATATTCAGTTGGAACTCAAACTTGGAGGGCGCTGCAACATTCGCTAATACATAAAATTATAAATTCTTAAAGAAATAAAATGTTTCTGAAAATAAATTTACATGTTGTTGATAAGCTCCATTATTGATAAATGATGCTCCATTATAGATGAAAGAAATATTGATTTTTAACATTGATTGATGGATTGACGATGAAGGAAGATACATGAGATAAAGCTAAAATAGATGACGTAGGCGCATCATTACTTTATCATTTCTGAGTGACGGCGACAAACACACCATCTTCTCTTCAGAGAAACAACTACATGTAAAATAACGTTAAGGGAATGCACAAAAAAATTACAAAGGAACAAGACATGGTTGGAGACGCAACCACCGACTAGAAGTGGGTAATCCTCGACGCGAATTATTTTTAGCTCCTTGCAACATACCAAAGTGATACACATCTCAGATAGCGCAC
Organism: Drepana arcuata; assembly: GCA_016069955.1. Classification (NCBI taxonomy): domain Eukaryota; kingdom Metazoa; phylum Arthropoda; class Insecta; order Lepidoptera; family Drepanidae; genus Drepana; species Drepana arcuata. The sequence goes on along the minus strand of JACCPG010006142.1, from coordinate 11,196 downwards.
AAGCTATGGTCTACTCTTTTTACATGTACATATATATAAGTTACTTACATGCATATCATCACGCTAAGTGCCTTAAGGCTAGGGCTACCAACTATACTTTATAATAAAATACCCTACTTATCTTTGGTAATTTATACTGCATAGCATTTTAAATGTTAGGTATGAGAATTCTAAAAATAAAAAAAATATTTCATACTGTAATCCGTAAAACGAAACACTTATATTAATCACTAGCTTATTTCCGCGGCTTCACCCGCGTAGAGTTCGATAAAGTAGCTATGGAAATTTTCCTGCCAGAATCGGTTCAGCCGCATACATTATAATATAAGAACTTTGAATTTTTCAAAAAAATAAAAGTAGCCTATGTCCTATTCCTAGGTATAAGTTATCACCATTCCAACTTTCACTCAAATCGGTTCAGCCGTTTGGCCGTGAAAGAACCGCAAACATCCAAACTTACAAACTTTCACATTTATAATATTAGTAAGAAGTTTTACTTTACTATTTATATTACTGTACTATTGTCACTACTTGAAGTTTAAACAGTTTTCTTTAATATTATTTATTGAACGAAACGTTACATGCTTTTTTTAATCCAAACACTTATTTTTTATCTAGGTACATCTCAAATAAATTTATGAATGAAGTAACACTTATGTATATGTGTGTATGAGTAGATGTGGCACATACAAAAAAATTTACACAAGCACTTTATTGACTGAACTTTCGATCTGATTGCGTGACAATGCCCAATAATCACCGTTATTCTCCGTAATAAAAAAAAACTATAATAAAGATTTTGCAAGCTTTGTAGCCAAACGAGTTACGTAGAAGTTATCTTAAATGAATGAATAAACGTTAACACTTTGAATAAAACATGTTAAACTGTTTTCGTGACTCGTAGGTATTTATTATATCATTAAATGCTTTGTGAGCTATTAGATATCAATGTTATGAGCAACAGAATTCACTCAGCTCACGCAAATGTTTGCTGCGGGCGGAGATTTGACCTGCTACCATTCATAAATTAAAAGATAGACGCACTAGCACCGTACCAAATACTACGATGGATCTTGTCTTACTTACTTACTTACACATTGAGATGTCGAGTTTTTCTATCTGCCCTGAAGGAAGTAATACAATGGTCCCCGAAGAGGTAGGTTGGAGATATTGGAGACTATCTAGTCTCCAATCTAACATGACATATGGCGCGTTCGTCTCGGTCACATCTATATTTTTCCAAATGGAAACAGTGCTTACCATGCTTTCCTGCCCCATTAAACTCGTGGTATTCTAGATCATTGCACATAAGGTAAAGTCACCATTGCCACGAAGCAACGAACTCGCAATATTGACCCTGAAGATAAACTTAAACCTCTTGGCCACCACGTTGCATGTCGAGTTCTTAACCTATAAATAACTTCTAACTAGAGTACTTAAGTAATACCAGTTTGTGTTAAGTTAGCATCTCATGTTCTTATCTTACATGCGAGCGCGCTAGAAGTCGTGTTTACTTAGAAAACCTTTCCTTCGCGAGAGAAACCGTCAAAGATTTATGTGTCGCGACAGACAGCCCCTCGCTTGTCTGAAGCTTAATGTCGAGAACTGCTCAAACTTGTGCCGGTGTTAAGAGGCTTACGGCCCGTTGGCAGTTAAGTTCCGAGTGTTGCGAACTCAGTTCGCGCACATGTGTCCAACATATACGACTCTACGAAACGATAAAAATGTTTTGCGCATACCTTATCACTGATGATGGTTTATGTTTTATCATGATTGATTACAACTGTACCCACTCATTTGCGTAAACAATTGAACTTGTGGTATTTAGCACTACATATTTTTAAACGGTTTTATTTAGCTCGACCCGTACGGAATTTGTTTGGGTCAAAATTAGAAATTGAAATTTAAGCACCTTCCCGTTGTCAGATTGATCTGAAATTTGGTACACACATTACATGTAGATGACAATACAATATAATAAAATCAAAAACATTATAAATCTAAGATGGCCGCCGATACAAAATATTTTGTAGTTTTAAGTGCACATAAAATAAAACCGTTTAGCTTAAAAGTTTTTTTTACCGATATTTATTTTATTTTACTTTATTTTAATCGATATATCTCCGTTGGAGAGAGAATGTTACACTTCTGCCTACTAACTGGGAAACTTGGGTGGTATGGGGATATCGTATTACTTTATTAATAGATGTGTTGAAAAGTTGATGCTAGGCACCGTAAATACATATAACAATCAGTATCTGCGTGTCAGCTGCACCCCTTTACTGCCGATAATTCTTAATTAACGACACGTGTTTAAGGGTGTTTATGATGTAAGATGAACAATGTAGTCTAGGGCGGGCGGCCATGCTGCCGTGTCCAAAGGGCGGTAACGAGATGATCGGTCACGCGCGACTGCCGGCCGTAGATAGCACACCCCACACCCTACACCCCATTTGCATAATACAGGATGTCCAAACAAACAAGATATTTAATCAAACCAATGAAAGGGCGCGTGGAGTTAATAATAATGCAAGAGTTATATGAACCTACAAAGTGATCTATGGGCCCGTTTATTAAAATATTAAAACTTTGTGTACACTTGGTTATAACTTTAATGAAACTGTCATTACAGTTTTATCCAAGTGATAATAAATAATAAGTTACATTAAAAATAAATTAAATAGAACTAAGTACGTCAGCCTATATATTTTTCTAGATATGCTCATGTGACTATACAAACTCAGCACTTCCTGGACAAATAAGGACACCTCATTTGATTAAATCGGCTCAGTAGGCTGTAAGATGCAACAAGGTAACTCCCAGTACATATATACATTTAAACCAATTAATTTATACAATATAATAAATAGTATATAATATATCCTCACGCCTTCCCACAAGGATCCCCGAAGTGCTATGCAGAGGTGTATAGGTAGTACCCGCTCACCCACTTTCCGCCAGAGATATATTTAGGTGCCAGCGGGACAGATGGCGAGTCTATCGGCGTTACTCAAGCACGACTATACATACGCATTTGAATTTCTTCCCAGACGTATGCAGGTTTTCTCTCGGTGTTTTCCTTCACCGCAAAGTTCGTGGTGTGACTAATCACTGTACTTAAGTTCAGAAAAACTCATTGGTACAGTCGGGATTCGATCTTTGTGTCGCAGGCTACTCAACTACTCGAACCACTCGGCCACCACGGCTTATTATATACCTACATACGTAGATATGATAGGCCTTTTTGTCCAAAACAGGTACAATGCAATCATATTAATGCCCACGTGTTTAGAAAGGACAGGGCTAAAGGTAGCATATGGCATTGCAAATACTCGTAAATAAAGGATATAAAGCCTTAACCGAGTTTTATCACTGATTTAAGTAGATAAGCGGATGTTATTTATATTTACTCTCACAAATCCTCAAATACACAAATCTAGAATATATTTTACAATTAAATTCTGATGAGAGATATAATAACATTGATTCAACAATACCTCACGGGACAGGGTAGGCAGAGGGGAACCAGTTCTCACTAGACCGTCAGTCGCCAACGAGCGCTTCATTCACGTTCATCTGCCTCTTCATACACACTGACCAGCTCCAAGTACTCTTGACGTAGGTATTATAATTATTACGTGTAGAGTTGACCTTCAGAAGCCTACTACCAATGAAGTAGACTTCTAATTATAACACTAAGATGGAAAGCTGGCCAAATGGTAAGCGGTTACCCCTTGCGTATTGACGACCTTATATGGTGTTACCAGTAATCTGTGTCAGTGTTAAAGTAATAAACCTCAGATACCTGGTTGCGGTCCGCAATGATTAGATGTTTAACAGACATGAATTCATGAAATATGTGTCCGAGAATAGGGAGCATTAAACCACTTGATATATCTGTCAAAATGATATATCTATTAAAGCAATGCAACTGAATATCACGCTAATAATTACTAACCAATGCATATTACTTTACTAATTTCACTCAAAACACTACAGTCTATGCTATGCGTTTTAGTAGTTGTGGTGGACCTGTAATTGGGTGGACACTTATGTATGTTTTATTATGGCATATTCTGTTAATATTAAGGTGTTCTTACCTGTTGGTGATCAAAATAAATAAATAAATGCGTTCGTGCGTTACTACGCTGAGTACAGGTGTTATTTAAAATCGAATAGGTATCTGCCCAACTTACCTGCTCCCTACCAGAACAAAAAATGCATAAAACAAACGTTATATTACCGCTGACAACGACAACACACGTTGGACAGTAAAATAAAAAATAAGTACGTAATTTTTTTTGTGACTTTGTCATCGGACTCGTATGCAGAGCCTGTGAGGCACTCAAAAACCTGTTAGGTATTAGGTTTTCGGTAAATATTTCTTTAACGATGATCCTCTTAATTATAAAATTAAGAGGATAATCTCTTCACACACTGCTATATATTATATAAATAGTTACCTACTTAATAATGATCACTGCAATATGTAAAAGAAATCATGAGATCTTCTATAACATCCGTTTATAAATAAACATAAACACCATATGTGTGTAGATCGAGGACGTCACTCGCTTGTCTTAGTTTTATTGTGCTGCACGTACGGCTAGGAATGCACACTGAACTTGTCACAATGCAAAGATTAGTTCCGGTCAAGATGTTCCAAATACAAATATTCTAGTAGACACAAGAGTATTCGAAGAATATATAAATTGAAATGTAATAAAACTAAACTGTCCGCAAACATTGGAATGCTTCGCTTTAAAAAAGATACCATTGGGGAATCATCTTAACATGCCCCTTCAAACGTACAAAGCTGGACGCTAACTCTCCAGTTGCTCGGTTGTCAAGACTACTGAATAATCATAGAGCCTCTGTGGACGTACGGAAGGATACTATAACTCATATAATTCACACATCACATTGTTGATCGAGGATCACACCCAGGTATTTGGCTTTTTCTTCCCATGGAATGGGTTTGCCGAACCAGTGGGCGTTCGAGGCCTTTCCAGAATATAATGGCTGTGCTTTTGGTGGGGTTCACTTCAATTCTCCATTTCCGGAACCACCGCCCAGGGCTGTGACCGCGGATTGGAGGTTGTCGTCAATTCCCTCGGGAGTTTTACCTTCGTAGTAGATAGCCGTATCATCGGCGAATAGAGCGCTTTTAATTCGTCTAGAGAGGGAAATGTCGCTAGAATAAAGCGTGAATAGGAGTGGCCAGAGCACTGAGCCTTGCGGTACTCCTGCTCGTATGGGATGGGGGGAAGAGAGTGTGCCCTCGACTCTGTAGCGTACTAGACGGTCCGGTACGCCCAACTGGTACAGCTTGTATATTAAGCCGTTGTGCCATACCTTGTCGAATGCCTTCAGTGTGATGTATGTATGTAACAGATTAAATAGGCAGCAAATGCATCCGTCTCTTTCGCAATTTTGAAAAATGCCCATCATTGAAAGGCTTTGACCATGTTGACTTTGCAGAAATACGATATTATATTCACAATTAATTAATGACGCATCTATGTGTATCTAACTAAACGTGTGCAATAAATAAATGAACGGTGATTGACCCACTTCACGTCAATTTACCGTTCATTTCATGCGAAGTGTACAAACTTTCCCAGTTATCAATCTCCGGTCTATTACTAGTGATTAGTGCTTGAGTCAGACGTATTCGTGTGCGCGACGAATGCACACTGGTGTGTCGAATCGTGCCCGGTTTGTGACGTGCTCTATGCAAGCAAGTCACAATGTTCACGGATTATGATGCTCTATGACATACTTACCGACATGTTTGTTTATAATAATTGACGGATTGCAGAAGAAGCGAATTTCATAACACTATAGCCATACCTCCTTCATGATAATTTGGTCCCTTAGTAGCTATAATAACTTTCTATAATAAACTAGATTTTCTGATACCATTAGGAATCGGAGGTGCCTGCAATGTCAGTCCTTACAGAGGATCAACACATCAACTCCTTAAATTTGTGAATTGTCTCTGCTACCAAAGTGCCTAACGCTGTGTCGAATTGTTTAAAATTTCGAATTCTCTGTATTTAAACAGAAGCACAACAAGCGTCTCCTGTTTGAAATTGGAACATCGTGACTGTTGTAGAGAATAATCTAAACCATAGACAGACGTGATTGAATGTACCAAATATTGGCTACGTTTGGTTCCGAGATGAATGTGGATCATGGACTTCGAATAATAAACAAGATATATGAAGCCGCAAGATACACGTGTGACCTTTTCCTTTACCGGGGTATTCGTTCTAGAACTTTCCACAACCTTGGTCAGTAGGTACAGCTGATCAACCGGCCAACTGACTCACGCCCGACTACCTTGCCGAAACGTGACGTAATTAGCTTATTTTGTAAGTATGTATCCTCTTTAAATCGTCTGCATCGGCTTATATCTCATGTGTTATTATGACCACCAACTAAGGAATTCATAGAACCCATAATGGGTCAGAGTTCAATAGAAACCGACTGCCGCTTTTGTTTTATCTTCGGGTTCGGAGGTCACAAAAAAAGTAAAAAAAACATGAATGGGGCAAGTGCTAATCTTGCCTTTGGTATAATGAATGAGACAACCGAAATGCATTAAGTTTTTTCTTCCGAAAAAGACGCACATGTTGACCTGAGTATTTTTGGAAGCTTCTGTACAAAAACTAAACGGCCAATTCTGGATTGCTACTAGCAGAGCCCACGCACGCAGCTACGAATCCTCGAGTAGCCTTTACACTTCTGGGAACGCATCTACCTGTTTTTTATTGCAGAGATATGGGCTACACAAATATGCGCAACCCGTCCCAATTCAATATCGACCAGGCTTGTCTGCACCAATGCATTAGATAACGTTTTGAAATGTATCGGCTTATACCTTATACGACCCGACTGACCCAATATATCGAGTGGTGTTCAAATAAACATAGATGTGGATGAGCAGTGTTCGCTGTATGAAACCGTTTTTTAATTCATCGTTTCAAGGCAGAAAGACAAGTCTGGTTGCTTTTTGGGTAATACATATACATATATGTAATGATAACATGTAAAACGTTCGGAACAAATGCTTTTTACATGGAAAAAGGTCTTATTTCGCTAAACAGTGAAACAAAGAGGCGGCTACTAATGAGAAAGAAAACAAAATTATTTGTAACGGAAATGTGTTGAGTATCCATCAAACCGTCAAAACACAAAAGCTGTAAACTATTGTAGCTGGCGGCATATGTAACACATGAGATGCTGAGCGAGAGCCGCAACACAAAGATTACAAAGGACAAAGGCATCGCGTAGAGCGCAGTCTGAGGAGAAAACATCTCGGCTCGCGACTGATTTGATTGTCCGGCCCGACGTGCACTTTGTCGGCACTCAGCGCTCGCATCATACAGACATTACACAAGATGTACACGCCACATACTCCTACGTGAGCTTTAACAAAACGAACATCGTGGTCAGAACGTCTTTATACCTTTGATAACCGTGGAGGGCAAAAGCGAAGCCTTAAACGATAATTAAAAATGTATATCGGCCTTCTAGTCTAGCGGTCAGAGCTCCTGACTGCGAAGCTTGAGGTCGCGGGTCGATTCCCGTTGAGGGCAGATATTCGTGTAATGGACACGAGTATTTGCACCTTAGTCTTGGATATTCTATGTATTTATGTATATATCTATGGATATAAGTACGTTTAACGTTGTCTAGTTTCCATAGTACAAGCTCTGCTTTGTTTGGGACTAGGTCAATTTGAGTGGAATTGTCCCAAGGTATTATGATATTATATTTGTATATATGTATATACATATATCCTCACGCCTTCCCACAAGGGTGGGTATAGGTAATACCCACACACCCACTTTCCGCCAGAGGTATATTAGGTGCCAACGTGACAAATGGCGAGTCCATCGCCGTTACTCAAGCACGACTATACATACGCCTTTGAATTTCTTCTCAGACATATGCAGGTTTCCTTTCAATGTTTTCCTTCACCGTAAAGCTCGTGGTGTGACTAATCACTGCACTTAAGATCAGAAAAACTCATTGGTACAGTAGGGATTCGAACTTGCGACCTTTGCGTCGCAGGCAACTGCTCGATCCACTCGGCCACCACGGCTTCTTATATATACAAATATAATATATATATAAACTTACTCATAACTCAATTTAACTTGACTATTCCTCAAAATAAATTGGAGCAAATGTTTTGCATGCATACGATAATGATTGTATGTATGCTGTGGGTTCATTGAAATATCACAAGAAACTATTTAATATCGTATTTTTGAAAGATGTTATGTGTATTTCTTGTTGGAAATTAAATAAATACGTAAGCAAAATATCATGCAAAGCAAATGTAACACAAACACATGAAACGTGATTCACTACGCAAAAGGTGCACCGTGCACGGGTAATGAACGATGTACATGCTCTGGTTTCACTCACCACTATTCTATTTCATCAGATCAGCTATTGCGTGATATTCCCAATAAATACGAACCTGTAAAGAAAATATTTATATTACAATACGATGTACCAGATGCACAAGTTAAACAGTAATAGCACGATAATAGATATATTTGGACAGGGAAGTATGTATAAATTCTGGGAAGAATCTTCCAGTCAAAATGCTTTTATAATTGGATCCCGTACAATGGGGTGTGCAGTGTGTGAGCGTGCCTTCAATAAACAGGCTTTATTTTGTGACAGTAAGCCTTAAGTTATAGGGAATAAGCTCCACAAGAGGACGTGGGGTAGCTATTAGATCCGGATGACAAATGAGCAGTATTACTTGTTTTGTTATAAGTAGCGAGTTTTTATAAGGAGTGGGAACGTGACTTGGGAGGTGGTTGACCTCGCTACTGATTCCCGTAGGATAGCAACCCGGAGATAACTTACTGCCGTGAGAGATTGTTTGTGTCCTTGATTCATATCTTTGCACCTTTTTAGGATATTAACGTAATCTTTTGTCAGAAAAACAAAAGCGGACACAGAATAAAAATTTTAACGGTGCTATAAAAATGTGAAGTAGATAAAATCCAAGCGACTTTTAAGACAATAAACATAATTACAGTGTACAGTGGTTTATCTTATAAGTTATAAATCAATATTCCAATGTTCATAAACATATGTTTGGCCAAGATCTGTCGTTATGTCAGAGAATGAACAGCACGCCATTAAATTTACATATTGTAATATGTCTGGCAGGATTCGCATGAATCCGAGCCGGTCGAGAAATTGGACCGTGGCCACTTTCAGTAAAAAGCTATAAGTTAACTATAAACCAAAACTTTTTTTATTTTAATATTAAATCAAACTTATAATTACTATGATTAAATGTCAGGATCCACCGTTCAGTACGACCAATAATTAATAAAAACACTATAGAAAATAGTTTTGATAAATTGATCTAAGCCACATACATGGCTTTGGGAGTTGGATCGTGATCTTCCTCTGCTTTTACTTTCAAATTCATTCGCATAGAAGGTATATCTGCTTGGTTTACATTTCATCACTCAATTGTTATATACGTCTAACTCAACGTGACATGCCATTTCGTTCAACACTTTGACATTCTCGTTAACGTGTGATGCAGAACACAAGACAGAGTAAAACCACGATTGGTTTTGCTGGATCAAAGACTTGCCCTGATGTGCTATTGCGATCATTATTGAAGAGTGCGAACATTTTCGAATTGCGTGTCTTTATAAGTATGGGCCTTACCCATGCGTGCCATTCCAACCGATCGGTTGAACCACCTTATATGTTAAAAAAATACAGAAGGAAAATAACTAAAAGATTACTGGAAGGATGAATACCTATAATTTGAAACTGTTTAAGTGATTGAAACCCGCTTGGTTACTGGACATGCGTCTGACTATTTTATTTTCCGCTATTTCCTGGCACCATATAACTGCTCGTGTGCTGGATGGGCGGTCGGAGGCTCTTTTAAGTGTAATTACTAGCCTCTAAGCACGCCTATATTGACTCATCATACAGTTCTGCACTCCACTGCACGACTTATGCAAACGCCTGAACCAGTAATGCTGACTGACTTAATCTCTACAGCTTAAACTTAATTAAACCACTAGGCTTAAGTAGTACAAGCCAAGTCAAGATTGCAGGTTCATACATTCAGGGAACCTGTGCCTAAGATTTTTTCTGATCTATCCGCAGTTATTGTCACAATACGAATTCTACGGTGAATATGATAACAAATCGAGTCAGATCGACATCATCTGTTTCACTTCAGCATTCCATGTACCACTTCAGTGGCCGTTAGGACCCAGAAAATATGTAACAAAACTGAGGATAAATATCATTTCATATAAACAGAAAGAATGTCTATCAAAATTCTTAATATTATAATAAATAGTTGTATATAACTTGACCTTTTAACGATTATTGTCTATAATACATAAATATATATATGCATATAAATCAAGCAAATGCCCCTCCGTATTGTAAGAGTTTAGCGTAGTCTTGCGGCATCAGTGACTAGCGCTTGCCAGCCTTGATTGAGTAATTGAGTATGCTATGTATATCAGCTATGACACCAAAAACGTGTTCCTTGTTGAATTCAGGCAACCCTATACCACTCAAAACAACCCAGGAACTAAGCTTTATTGCTATGACCTTATATGAGGTGGACTCTATCTGTTAGAGGTCGAAGCCTGTCGGGTAACTTGAATTTTGAACGAAACCCAATTTTTAACGGGTATTCCATAGCATCCTTTAGTGCGGCAAAAATCACAACAATTGAAGATCTGGAGGTGGACACTGTCGTGTGTTATCTGTTCGATAAATTACGCTAGTAATTATTTATGCGCGGCTCTTTACGTCATCATTATCGGGAAGTTTCTTGGAAGCGATCGAATTGAAAGCTTGTGAATGGAACACATTTCTGCTTTATTAATAGGGATGATATGATATCTCGTGCGTATGTAACAGATACGCAGGACATGTGTCCCACTATTAAGATGATAACACTGTCGAGGCGGCGCCATGCGCTATTTCAATACTAGTTATTGAGTACCCAACAAAACGTCTCGACGACGAGAGCGGTTCCAATGTTATTGATACAGTCGTAAATAATAAACATTTGAGGTGCTTTGCTCCATTCATTTATCTAGCGATAGATATATCTAGACTATCGGTAGCGACCTTCTCCATTATCAGTATACTAGCTGAGCCGCGGTT